>MU837056.1:40025-108932 GCA_029603245.1 Rhizopogon salebrosus TDB-379 | reverse complement strand
ACAACCAACTCCCGTGTCGGTTTTGCCACGACTTCATACACGGATGCCACCACCAACTAATAGAAATTTGGTTTGGTTTATTCGTATTCTTATTGGGAGTTTGTACATGGGAAAATAAAACATTTTTTACAATGTCTGCACCAATTGTCTTCAGGAAGTGTTCCTCGAAATAACTGCAACAGGGAACAAGTATCTATAGACGGGAATGCTAGACGGGAAATATGCCATGCTGGGTCGACTTCGCGTGTGTTTCATTCCTTGTTTTGGTGTTCTCCATGCTCAATGCCACAGCGTCGACGTGGATAATCCATGGGATATTTTAGACTGACAACGAGATCCGGGTCTGGTGGGAGTTCTCCATCTACATGCTGGTATGTTTACCACTTGCAGACAACATCAGAAACGGATCGGGGAGTCGGACATGCAGCTCGATGTCATGTGCCATGAGTGCCGGATGAGAGGACTCGTAGTCTCCCTTAGGCAGACCAAATAGAAGGAATACAGTCGTTCCTTTTAGTGGACTCGTAACAATGCTCCCGATCATATTCAAGAGAGGTTGTTTCCGCGGATGGTCTGACAAACGGAGATAGGCGCGCTTAGTCTTTTTTTTTCGCCTCCAGCGCCTTGGAAACGTTGGACATTCCAAATGGCAAGGGACTCGAAACTCTTGAGATGAGGACCGCTGGCCGTCCTGGAGCTACCTCCTCCACTGATAACGGGAACAATCCTCAATATCGTAGCGGAGATGCTCGTTGGACGAGTGCTTGTGTCAACCACCTGTTGAGGCAGACCAGCCAGTGGGCACTGGGCATACATTTTCCCCAGCGTGAGATCGACGACCTAGTGACAGCCATATCGAGGCTAGTATCCGAGTCAAGTACGGGTGATCCGGGTGGTGAAAATAGCCAGTCGCAGTGATCAGCCGACCACAACGACGGCAGAAATCTGACATATTAGATTACCCAGCCGGTGTCCACTGTTGACTAGACACTCCAACCCTCACTACCCAGGCTAATAGAGAAGAGACGATTCATTCTCTTACACAAAGAGTCTAGGGGAGACTCACTATAGCTTACGTGGCTTCTTATCTACCTTCCAGCTGCTTCTACAGTCGACTCGCTTGCATATAGTAGTAAGAGATATAAAACAAACCTGCGAGATGTACATAAGATGCCCGAAGTTCGAATTAACCTTGCTCTTGACTTTTAGGCGAGCTCGATTTTGACAACATTTAGGGTGTACAGTAACGTGTTAACGACTTGAGGCGAGGTCGAAAAGTCATAGAATGAGTAGCTCTACGTCATGTAAAGGTGCACGAGAGCGATATCATGAGATACATGTTTACAGGTATGACAGAGCCTTGACGTATGTAGCACACATCCGTAGGTGCCTGGCAAAGTCTAGTAAGTGTTCATCGAGTAGTAAAATGGCCCTCATATGATATTGTATATGTATTATCTACACGATGAAGGGACATTCAGTGTGGCTCAAGGAGGAAGGAAGCTAGAATACTTACCTGACAAGGAATTAATGAGTGATTGCGAACACCCGCAATCACTCAATATTGTTTTTGGAAAATCTTTTCGACCCAAAACATCACGCCCGACCTAAGAAGAGACGAAGATGGGCCGTGAGGGCGGGATGGGCCCAACGAGTCGACGACTCGGCTTGCTAGCTTCCCCAGGGTGAAGCCGAGGCAGATGGGTCGAGTAGGAAATTGGAAAGTAGTATGCCAGTCGTGTTGAATAAATTTGGTATAATAGATGCAGGTGGGCGGGACAAAGACAGATGAATTTAACGAGACGAGTCGACTACGAGTTCTGACAGTGTCGACTGTTGTGGCACAAAGTAAGAGTAGAATTCAAACTGTGTGCCTGGATTAGCTAGATTTTCATTTGAAATTTCTGGTCATTCCTCAACTTTGTGGCAGTCGCGGCAATTTGCTTGTTGACATCGACGACTTTGAAACTGTTCAACCTTGAAGCTTAGTATGAAGCTACATATAACCGGCGACTAGTCTCACTGTAACCCACGCTCAGAACCTATTTGTAATGGTGTTGAGCCTTTTCCCGCTACAGGTGGCTATGCGTCATACTCAGTTGGCCCCGTTCAAGTCGATGCCAATTCTCCGACCGCTGGGCGCAGCTACGGAATTGACTTCCGTCATGATGATTGACGAACTGCCAGCAATTCCTCCCACTTATGTGTGTTTATGCTACATGTGTTGGATTTCGGTGATTGAAGTTTACCGGCGCCGAGCTCGACACTTAGTAATATCGCACTGACTCAGTAAAACCGGCACAATCGTTACAGTATATAAAGAGTAGCTACAGTTTTTGTACGCTATGGGTTTCTCTCCGTTTTCACTGTGCCGGAACTGGCGCATAATTCAATAACATGCCCACGACCCACAAACAGGCGAGTTTTCAACTATTTTGCCATGGTTCGTACTTTACCATCGACTCTACGTTCTTTTGGTTCCTTATTCTTCCCTTTTTTTTGTTTTGAAAATGGTGAACACATCAAAATCAATACCAGGACTTCCCGTAAACAGAGGTCATTGATATAATATCCTATTATTCACGATGAAGTACGGGCGATTTTTCCCGCTATGTCAGTTGTGATCCGCGTCCCGAACTTTAGAGGTGATGCACACGGGTCCACTCAGGTCAGACCAACTGTACTGTGACTTTCCAAACGTCTCCGATGTATTGGAACGTATATAGAAGGAACTATCCTTCCTTGTGAGCACCGGTCAATCATGTTCCCTTTTGCATCATTGCTTGCGACTCTCCTCCTGGCCTTGTCCAACACAGAATCGCTCGTTGTTCGCAACCCCCTCGTCACCCTCCCCGTCGCCAGAAGGTTAAACTGATCCGGTGGTACCATCAACCTCTTGCAACACGATCAAGCTCGTGCGGCTGCCCTTAAGGATCGCTCCACAAGCAGAGACGGCTGGTCGGGCGGCACTTCCGTCATTAATAATGCTGTCAACTACATTGCACAAGTTGGCGTTGGCAGTCCTGCTACTACCTGTAAGTTAGATGTGAGAAAAAATCGTGATTGCCGATGCATTATTGACTGCTAAAGACAACTTGATTATCGACACCGGTAGCTCGAATACTTGGGTGGGTGCCGGTACCACGTATGTGAAGACCATAACCAGTGTCAAAATTGGTCAGCCCATGGCTGTTGGCTACGGTTCTGGCTACTTATCTGGTACAAAACATGAAGATATCATAAATTGTGATGTTTATGCTTATCTATAGGAACTGAGTACACCGACACTGTCACTCTCGGTAGTGACCTCGGCATTAAACAGCAATCGATTGGTGTTGCTAATAACTCGATTGGCTTCACCGGTTATGACGGTATCCTCGGGATCGGGCCCGTCGACTTGACAGAGAATACCTTGCTTGATGAACCGTTCACGACGTTCCCAACCGTCACTCAGAATCTTGTTACCCAAGGAAGCATTTCTAAGAACGTCGTCGGCATTTCCTTCGAACCTACTCAAGCGCAAAATGTCACCAATGGACAGCTCACCTTCGGTACAACTGGTTCTACCAAGTACACTGGGACCATCGCATACACGTAGGTTGCTTTAGATCTGGAATCCACCCTGACTGAGAGATTGTTTCAGCCCTCTCACCACCACGGAAATTGCATCTTACTACTGGGGTATCGACGAGAGCATCACCTACGGCACCCAGACAATCTTGTCCAAGACTGCTGGTATCGTTGACACTGCTACTACACTCATCCCACGGGTGCGTATCTCAAGTGCAGCAAGTGACCTTAATCTATTAATAAACTGTCCGATAGATGCATACAGTGCATACCAGTCTGCAACCGGCTCTACATTGGATCAGCCGACTAGTCTTCTTCGTATCACCCTCACTCAGTACAATGCCCTCGAGAACTTGAGCTTCAATACTGGTAGTGTAGGTCCTATTTTCAAACACTTATACCCCTGCCTATCATTTGTTGAACAGAGCACCTTTACTCTCACTCCAAACGGTCAGATCTGGCCTCGTTTTCTCAACACCAATCTTGGTGGTAGCAGCAGCTACGTCTACCTCATAGTCGGCGACCTCGGTACGCCCAGTGGGGAAGGTCTCGACTTCATCAAGGGCTACACATTCCTTGAGCGTTTCTACTCCGTATTTGATACGGACAACTCCTGTGTCGGTTTTGCAACAACCTCATTCACGACTTCTACCATCAATTGGTACAAATTCACAAATTCTCCCATACTCGGGCTTCTCGCTCAGTATGTTACCCATCCGTCCGCTCCATTCGATTATTCGTCCTCATCATGTTTGCTGCTTGTTCCTGGCTCGTATCTCTAACTCGGGTCTGCGATATTCTATACCAAGTATTGACATTGGCTACGAGCACGGCTTAGTAGGGTAATCTTCGATACACCCAGGGTACCAAAATCGGCTTGTTTTTCTTGAATGAGTTCTTGTTGTGTCGTCTTCGAGATTATTGGTTTGCATCACCTCTACAGCCAAGAAAAGTCGTCTGCATCTCTACCACAGGACCACGAACACATACCAATCTCCTTTAAACTTGACTCTTATGTTCTTCCCCTTGCAGGAAATAATCTACCTCAGGTTTTGAACTTTGGACCCTATGTAGACATGCACAAGAACGAAATTGAATAAATGTTTGTGTTTACAATGAGAGCAGAATGCGCCTGACGAAAAAAAATCGAAAATGTATACTTTTATATAAATGCTATGAAGGACGTGTTAAAATAGGTCTCACGTTCAAACGAGTTTGCTCTGCGGATTTTTTGATAAACAATGACAGGCGCAACTAGTCTTCGTCATCGCCCCAGCGCCCAGGAAAAAGGTGTACTGTCCCGAGGCTCATTCGACATCCCCCCACGACGCGCTCCTCTTGAATTCGAATTCCTACTCTGGGATGAAGAACCACTAGCCGTTCTTGAGCCACTCGTGCTCCTCCCAAATAATGACTGGAACAATCCTCCGCCGGACCTACTAATATGACGACCTGAGTGTCAAGATCTGAGCATGCCATCGTCATGCTTTCTTTTACATACACACTCACTCATATTTACACGCTACTTACACGTTCCACTTTTGGTTCTCAGCTCGAATAGCGTAGTTATATTCTCGCCTTTCGACGATGTTTTCTCTCTAGTCTTTGCATCGAAGTCTCATTCTTCAGTCCCGCTAGTCTGAGCCTGTCGAATCTTCACACTGAGTTCCCAAGTGATCGCGGACATGGCGGAGCTGGCGATGGGCTAGTTGGGCGGTTACTGGGACCACTACTTGGTCCCGAAGGGCTGCCTGGTGGGAGCGGCTGCTGCGGTTGTTCTATAAGAGCATACCTGTTCCTTGGTGTGAGATGATGAAAAAAGACTTGACAAAAGCGACACACCGGCACACAGGACACGTCCCGCTGGATTTCAGTCATGGCAATATACATTATACAAGGCTGATGAAATGGGTGCTTGCATGGAAGAGTTACAACAACCTGCTCTTCCGGATCTTCGGTCCCCGCTCCTTACATACCGCATAATCTTTGTCCAAGAGTGGAGCTGGCAGCAAGCAGTGAAACCAATGGATGTGACGGACAATAACAAACATCGTTCCATAAGTACTTCTCATGATAGATTGCTAATGATTCCTTCTGTTACGGGAATAGGCTGACCAGCAGAGTTTTCACTAATTGTGTTATCACTTGGTCCAATGCCAACAAAGTATCGTCAGCCTTTGGAAAGTGAGTGAAGGAGGTACATACCTTCTTCATTGAAAACATAGTCACCCCAACTTCTACTGGATGCTCCACCTTAAGGACCGGCAAACAACTGGTCCATTCCTGGACCGGTGGGACCCTGCCCCAGTAAGGCCAGTAAATAATGTGCCATCATCGGGGCAGTAATGTCACCGGGCTGTCGTGGGCCGCCATGATTGTCACGACGCAAGAATCTATATCAAGTGATATATATCAGATTCCGAGACCCTTATCATCAACATGGTGTAAGCATGCTGCTTACTGGCTTACCTGAATTCCCATAATCAGCATATATACTACCTGCAGTACTGAACAGTAACTGTTCAATAACCACTGCCTTTTGGTGTAACGGCTAAGCGGACGGTAGTCTGGCCCACTTACACATGGTTGGGATATCACGATCGCGCTGCTCCAGAGTACGTGGACGATTGAGGGTGTTGCCAGGCCGGGGACCTCCAAGAATAAAGGTCATTGTACCACTGCCACCGGGACTTGGGACCACCGTGAAACTCGAAGCTGATGCTTGAGAGTCGAGACAGGTTGAGATAAGCATGACTTTCCACAGCGTGAGATGATCGGTGATCGATGGATTGACGACCTAGTAACAGCCCTATCGAAATTATAGCCAGCATCCCGAGCCAAGTACCGCGGATGATCCGAGTAGTGAAATAACCTGTTTCCAGTCGCAGTGATCAGCCAACTACAACCGTGACAGCGGCGGATATCTGACGTATTAAATACCGACTATGGCTGACACTCTAACCCCAACCCTATCCTAGAAGAAACGACTATCATTCTCTTACCTAGGGTCTAGGTATGCCACATCCGTTGGTGCCTAGCAAAGTTCAAATGGCCCTTAATATTGTATATGTATTACTTACGTACCCGCCACCTCAGAATTCAATCTGTGTGCCTGAGACCGAAATCTCCGGTCATTCCTCGACTTTCCAATCGTATCAATTTTGCCATCGACGACTTTGAAACTGCCCAACCTTGAAGCTACATATGACCGGTGACTAGTCTCTCACTGTGACCCCCTTATCCGCCTGCTCAGATGTGTTCCATAACTCGGGCACGGGGACTTGTTTGTAGTGATGTTGAGTCTTTTCCTGCTACAGGTGGCCATGCATTATAGGTGTGCCCCCGTTCAAGTTGATGCCAAGTCTCCGACCGCTGTCACAGCGCCGCTACGGAATTAACTTCCGTCATGATGACTGACGAACTGCCAGCAAATCCTCCCACTTATGTGGGTTTATGCCACATGCTCAGCACGACCCACAGACAGGCGAGTTTTCAAATGTTTTGTCACGGTTCGTACGTTACCATCGACTCCACTTTCTTCTGGCTTCTTATTCTTTCCTTTTTTCTTTGAAAATGGCGAGCATGCCTTCGTCTTCTCTTTGAGGAACGCCCCATGACATGCTCGAGCTGGCAGGTATTTTGTAATATCGTCAGCATAACAACCCTCTCTACGTGCCACGAGATAGACCAGGACACCGCCTCCTTCAGCAGTGCTTAACCTCATCACCCGGCAGTGACATAACCAAGTCATAGTTGAGATGTACCATCTTCACCATCAAAATCAATGCCAGGAATTCCTTAACTCCTCCGTCAGTAAACAGAGATCATTGATGTAATTTCCTCATACTCACGATGAAGTACGGGCAATTTCTCCCGCTATGTCAATTGTGATCCGCGGCCCGAACTTTGGAGGTGATGCACACAATGGCTTCACTTAGGTCAGACCCACTGTACTATGACTTTCCAAACATGTCCATGCTTTGGCACGTATATAATGGGAAAAATATGGTATTATCCTTCATTGTGAGCACCGGTCAATCATGTTCCCTTTTGCACCATTGTTTGCGACTATCCTCTTGGCCTTGTCCATCACAGGATCGCCCGTCGTTCGCAACTCCCTCGTCACCCTCCCCGTCGCCAGGAGGTTGAACTTGTCTGGTGGTACCATCAACCTCTTGCAATACGATCAAGCTCGCGCGGCCGCCCTCAAGGGTCGCTCCGCAAGTGGAGACCGCCTGTCTGGCAGCATTTCCGCCATCAATAAAAATGTATTTTACATCGCACAAGTTGGCGTTGGCAGTCCTGCTACTACCTGTAAGTTAAATGCGAGAAAAAATTACGATTGCCGATGTCTTATTGTCTGCTACAGACAACTTGATTGTCGACACTGGTAGCTCGAACACTTGGGTGGGTGCCAATACCACGTACGTGAAGACTACAACCAGTGTCAATACTGGTCAGCCCGTGTCCGTTAGCTACGGCTCTGGCTTCTTCTCCGGTTTGAAACATGAAGATATCATAAATTGTGATGCTTATGCTTTTCTATAGGAACTGAGTACACCGACACTGTCACTCTCGGTAGTGGCCTCACCATTAAACAGCAGTCGATTGGTGTTGCCAATTTCTCTATCGGCTTCGCCGGTTATGACGGTATCATTGGGATCGGGCCTGTCGACTTGACAGAACATACCCTGACTGATGAACCGTCCATGACGATCCCAACCGTCACTCAGAACCTCCATACCCAGGGAATTATTTCTGAGAATGTCGTCGGTGTTTCCTTCGAACCTACCAATCAGTTGAATGTTATCAATGGAGAGCTCACCTTCGGTGGAGCTGATTCCACCAAGTACACTGGCACCATCGAATACACGTAGGTTGGTTTAGCTCTGGAATCCACCTTGACTAAGAAACTGTTTCAGTTCTATCACCACCACGTCCCCTGCATCTGAATTCTGGGGTGTCGACGAGAGCATTACCTACGGCAGCAAGACAATCTTGTCCAAGACTTCTGGTATCATTGACACTGGCACTACACTCATCCTTATTGCCAGCGGTGCGTATCTCGAGTGCAGTAAGTGGCCTTAATCTAAGCTATCAGATAGATGCATACAGTGCATACCAGTCTGCAACCGGCTCTACAATGGATACGCAGACTAATCTTCTTCGTATCACCCTCACCCAGTACAATGCCCTCAAAAACTTGAATTTCAATATTGGCAGCGTAGGTCTTCGTTCTTCGAAGCACTTATACTCTTGCTTATCATTTTTTGAACAGAGCACCTTTGTTCTCACTCCAAACGGTCAGATTTGGCCTCGTTCTCTCAATACCTATATCGGTGGTAGTAGCAGCAGCGTCTACCTCGTGGTCGGCGACCTCGGTTCGCCCACTGGTGAAGGTCTCGACTTTGTCAACGGCTACGCATTCCTTGAGCGTTTCTACTCCGTATTTGATACGGACAACTCCCGTGTCGGTTTTGCAACAACCTCATGCACAGATTCTACCCTCAATTAATACAAATTCTCTTATACCTCGGGCTTCTCGCTCAGTATACCACTCATCCGTCCATTCTATTCGATCATTCGTCCTTATCATATTTGCTGCTTGTCAATACCCAGAATACCAAAACCAGAGGGTTTCTTTTATTTTTGAACGAGTTCTTATTGTGTCATCTTCGATTATCATTGGTTTTCATCGCCTCTCCAACCAAAAAAAGTCGTCTCCATCTCCATGAACACTTAGAAAGCTATACTTCAAATTTGACTCCATGTTCTTCCCCTTACAAGAAACAATCTACCTAATATTTTTGAACTTTGCCCTATGTAGACATGCACAAGAACGAATTTGAATACAAGTATATGCTTACAACTTGCAAGGATAAAAGTAGAACGCGACCGACGAGAAAATCGAAAATGAGGCTATGAAGGACGGTTAAAACAGGTCACACAACCATGGGATCTAATTGCATTCAAAGGAGTTTGTTCTGCAAATGTTTTGATAAACAAAGACAGGCTCGACTAGTCTTCGTCATCGCCCCAGCGCCCAGGAAAAAAAGGTGTGCTGCCTGGGGGCTCATTTGACGTCCCCCCACGACGCGTTCCTCTTGAATTCGAATTCCTACTCTGGAATGAAGAACCACTAGCTGCTCTTGAGCCACCGGTGCTCCCCCCAAATAATGACTGGAACAATCCTCCGCCGGACCCATGACGACCTGAATTCCCAGGTGATCGCGGACGTGGCGGAGCTGACGATGGGTTGGTTTGGCGGTTACTTGGTCCACTACTTGGTCCCGGAGGGCTACCCGGTGGGAGCGGCTGCTGCGGTTGTTCTATAAGAGCATACCTGTTCCCTGGTGTGAGATCATGAAAACGAATGACTCGACAAAAGCGACCTACCGGCACACAGGGCACGTTCCGCTGGATCTCAGCCATGGCAATATACAAGGCTGATGAAATGGGTGCTTGCATGGAAGAGTTACAACAACCTGCTCTTCCGGATCTTCGGTCCCCAGCTGGAACTGCTCCTTACATACCGCACAATCTTTGTCCAAGAGTGGAGCTGGCAATAAATGAAAGTAAGCAGTGGAACTAATGGATGCGACGGACAATAACAAACATTGTTCCATAAGCACTTCTCGCGGTAGATTGCTGATGATTTCTTCTGTTGCGGGAACAGGCCGACCAGCAGAGTTTTCCATTAATTGTGTTATCACTTGGTCCAATGCTAGCAAATTATTGTCAGCCTTTTTAAAGCGGGTTGAAGGAGGTACATACCCTCTTGATTGAAAACATAGTCACCCCACCTGCCACTCGACGCTCCACCTTCGGGACCAGCAAACAACTCGGTAAAAGGGTCAATTCCTCTACCGGTGGGACCTTGACCCAGGAAGGCCAGTAAATGTAAATATTGTGCCATCATCGGGCCAGCGATATCACCGGGCTGTCGCGGGCCACTTTGACGTAGGAATCTACGCCAAGTAATATATATCAGATTCCGAGACCATTATCATCAACATACTCAGACATGGTTGGGACATCACGATCACGCTGCTCCGGAGAACGCGGAGGGTTGAGGGTGTTGGGACCTCCAAGAATCAAGGTTCTTGTGCCACCACTGGGCCCACTATGAAACTCGAAACGGACGCCTCCCTGCTCACATTATGAGCTAGTTCGCATGCAGTAGAAGATTGACCAACCGTTCCACCCTCGGGGCTACGAGGGGAGGTAGGTGAACGAGGTCGATGACCTCCCGCCAATGCAGCTGAGGGCATTTTCTCCGAATAAATTCCCATGCTGAACTGCATCCATAAAGACGCGCGCACCTATAAGACCACCTAAATTCTGGGGCATCTCATCATCAGCAAAAGATCCCGGAGCATGCTGCTGAAATTCCCGAGGATCGTCGCTTGGGTCCTCTATCTGCACAAAATGATACATCGCTGTCATGATGTATGATGTACGGATCATCAGGGTACCACACCTTCTCGACGAATGAACCATGACATGATGCACAAATTGGATCTGGTTGCTAATAACCGATCACATTGTTATACATTAACATCGATAGCAGTCAGCTGAGGATCTGCTAACCATGAGCGGTCTCATCTCAGCATGACACTGTTGAAAGATGAACGTTCAAGTTAGTTAGCAGAAGACATGTTGTTCGAGAGCAACAAACTTCGTGACAATACCACATTGGCCCTCTGGAAGACATTGTACGGAAGCCTTGGGCAATGGAATGGTGGTGGAGATGCAGAATGGATTCCGCAGAACGTTCCCTAATAATGACGCCACAGCATTGACAATGCCCTTTCCAGTATTACCGTGACCTTTCCCACCAACTTACTGAGTATGGGAACATCTTCCGGCCTTCTACTTCTACTTAGTCTCACCAACTTGCAACACAGCGGGGTGAGTTGTCTTACGATTCTCCCCACATCACGATGAATACTCTGGTTCCCTATTATACGAATGTTCTCTGCGAGAGAGGCATGAGATTAGTCCCGGGTTTTCCTGACCTTACCTCAAACTTTCACTGTCTTAGGTTTGAAGCGACGTCACACTAACTCGAGTTTGTCTCTTCAGATTGATGCTACCCCTCGCACTGTTCCCCAGTACTATTCTGCCCATCTCATCTACCCACCATGCCCGACGTTTCAATATTAGTACCGGCGGAATATACAAGACTCTAGTGAGGCCGAGGATTATACCAATCATAGTGTATGCTGTTGTTACGTCCCCCTATCCAACATGGAAGCACACAATTGGGGCCAGTCCGCGCTCTTTCTACACATCTCCCGGAAAGCCCCACCAGCCTTAGCCAAAAGTACTCTTGGCTCACCAAATTCAACAATCTCCCCAGCATCGAGAACTAGAATGCGATCATAATCGACGATCGTCTTGAGACGATGGGCGATAGTAATAACAAGTGCATTTGAGAGTTCCTCACGAATTGTCGTTTGAATCTATAGTTTTATGTTGATAAGACCCCGCACTGAAATGACGTGTCAGCTGACTAACCTGATCATCCAGACGCGAGTCTATCTGAGATGTTGCCTCGTCCATAATGATGATGTTAGTTTTTCGCAGGACCGCTCGAGCGAGTGCAACCAGCTGCCTTTCTCCTGCACTGAGCGAGCCGCCTTGGCTGATCGGCATCTCAAGGGTGAAGCCACCTCTTTCAACCGCCCGACTGAGCAACCTTGTCAGGTGACACCGCTCCAGCACATCCCAGCACTCTTGGTCAGTATGCTCCTCGAATGGATCAAGGTTACTTCTGAGTGTACCAGAAAATAATGAAACATCTTGGCTGACGATGGTCTGCGCACAGATCAGTGATTTCCTAAGGCGTCAAACAATTGACCCACTATCTGTGACCGAAGATCTTCGAGGCCAATTGTTGATATATCTATTCCGTCGATGCTGCGAAATAATTCAGACATATGAACCAAGAGTAAGACACCGACAATAAATACATTATTCTTCCACTGCTGGGCTCTATCATCCGCAGCAGAGACAAAGCTAAGGTTGATTTTCCGGATCCCGTCCTTCCGACCTGTCAAAAATAATAATCAACTATGACACTAGGCGCGTCAAGAATTTACGACGCACCACCCCAATTTTTTCAGATGGGTGGACAACAAATGAAAGATTTTTGAGGACCTCGGGTAGGTCAGGGTTGTACCTGACAACAAGGTTCTCGACGACCAGCTGACCGCTGTTTGATGGCCAGTAAGCGGGTGGTCTGCTCTCCTCGATAATGGCAGGTGCCTCTTGTGGTACACCAAGGTACTCGACCACGCGTTCGACCGAGTTGAAGTCAAGCTCGAGCTGTGCAAGAACCCGTACCAGCTGGCGGGAAGCTTCGGCAAAGATGCCAGCTTGCACGATTACGATCGCAGCGGAACCATTGGAAACTCCTTGCGCGAGAGCGAAGAGAGTCGTGAGATATACTACAACTGAGCCGAGGCCTAGAGGTCGTTTAAGCCAGCCATATTAGAAGGGAGACAAACCACATACAGTCATATCTCCAGCGAAGCCAGCCATTGACAAGCCACTGACGAAGGGGTCAGTGCAAACTGTTGTGGATGAAGTGCGTGTCTTACATATACGTGGTCGAAGGATTGGAACTTGTCCACTTTTTCATAAAATCTATCTTGGTATCTCGACTCCATGGCAAATGCGCGAACATGTGACAAGCCACGGAGGAGCTCATCGAAACCGGCAAACGCAGGCGATAAAGAGACACTCTCAAGTCGACGTAGGTCTCGTTGAGCTTGCACGAAACGAGGCGCGATGCGGATATACAGCCATGCTATTACCAGTGTGAAAGGTGCGAGTGTGGGTATGACGACGATTATGACGGTGAAAGAAGCCAAGAAATTAAGGACACCTGATAACGCAGCGCGGGCGGAACCCTGTAGAGCGCCGTCAATGGTGTTAATGTCGGTCGTAAAACGGTTAAGAATCCTTCCGATAGGTGTGGTATCAAAGAACCGGGATGGTGCTCTTGTAAGCCTTTTGAGCAGTCTAGAAAACAAGGAGCGGGATGCCTGGAGACTTGCGTAGTAGCCCAATGAAATATAAGCAAGTACCGAGAACGCGCCTGCCATAGAAATGTAGAAGTAAATCAAAAGCCAAGGTTTGACGTTGACATCAGGTGAAGGCAAGTCATCCCAAGGATATTTGATGCTTGGGAGGAAGAATGAAGCAGAGACGTCGTACGCTTCACCCCATTTGGCCAAGAACACCTTGAAAAATAAATGTTAATATGCATGGAAGCAGGAGATGTAACCTTACCTGGTTCCCGATGTTAATCATGCGGATCATGAGCATCAACATGAGGGTCAATGCCCAGGACATTAAACCCGCTGCCTTGATGTAAACCCAGTAGGTTCTGAAAGGCACCCGGCCTTCCGCCCGAGCTTCTACTTCTACTACTTTCCCGACAAATTGGGATGTGGACCGCTGTTTGGGAAGTACGTTGTTGGCTTCGTTTTTCGGCGTTTGACTTCCAGAAGTAGTGGCTTCCGTTTCTCCATCACCAATTTCATTAAGAATATCAGGCTCAGCGATATCCGGGAGCTCCTCTATATCACCAGCACGAGCAACGTTGCCGTGAGAGAGTTCAACTGCATAAGATGCTATTGGTAAACACAGGCTGATATGGTGAGTCACCAGTATGATTGTCCGGTTATAAGCCAGTTCTCCAGACAAGCAGTGTTTGACGATGTGTTGTGCAGTATGCATATCAACGGCTGCCAGTCTGAGCATAATTCAGACAGAAAAATAGTCGTTTTGACAGAAATTGCCTACGGATCATCAAGTAAAATGCACTATCCAGTAATGTGGTCGGTTAAATGATCGGATTGACTGGACTGGTGAAAGACTTACAGTCGCTTCCGAATACATCGCGCGCGCCAGGGCAATACGAGCTCTCTGTCCACCAGACAGCGTGATTCCCTTCTCGCCGATTTCTAGGGCTCAGATTAATCCCTTCGTAATAATGAGTATAAATGTGAATACACACCAGTCATATCACCCGCTTCGAATACATCAAGATCGCGTTCGAGAGCACATGCCTCGATGACGGCGTGGTATCGTTCCTCATTGAAACCGAGCTTGGAACCGAAAATGATGTTGTCCCTGATGGTAGCATGTTCAAGCCCTGCATATTGTGGTGAGTAACTATAATGTGATACATTGACATCACTTGCAAGGATTTTGGGCACAGTAAGCCACCTGGTGTCTCGTCTTATTTATAAGCACGCTGCCAGACAAACAGTGCATCTCTGAAATAAACACTGATCTAAGGGGCGAGCTATCACCGCCGATGATGTACTGACCGCCAAGTAGTGCTGCGAGCAAGGCACTTTTTCCCGTGCCAGTCGCGCCGCTGATAAGACTCAGTTTGTTTTTGGGAAACTTGATGTACAGAGGTCCAAGCTGGAAACGAGATTCGGTGACCGATTCTTTCGGAACTCCATGCCATTCAAAAGATGCGTTGTCGAAGCCGATATCTGAACAACCCGTTCCACATTTGTTATCCACGTGCGTCATCGATAGAGATGACGCCCATTCGGGAACCTCTTCCTCCGCAAGAAACGCATCGATTCGCTGCATCGATACGTAAGCTGTAAAAAATGAGGATCGCATGCCCAATCATAGTATTACATGACAAACCATGAAGCATCGCGAAAAATTGACCAGGAAGAGCGGTCATGGGTTCCTGTAGCTGTGAGAACAGGGCGACTGCAGTGAATGCCTTGGATACCGTGAGTTGCTCTTGCTCGTACAATGCATACCATGAGAAGGTCGCAAGTGCTGTCGCTGAAGGTATCCACGTCCTAGAAGCCGTATATGTGCCCGAGAAGTCTGCATAACAAATAGCTCACCATATGAAAGAGATAGCAGTGTCGACAATGTTATTTTTAATACGCCAGTTGAGTTCTTCTTCTCGCGCCTGATGAGCAGAGTGTGCCCACTGATTCTCTATGAAGTGTCAGTCAAGTAGAGTCATGTTTCAGCTTCTGCCAACCTACCCCAACCATAGAACTTCAAAAATCTAATGTTTTGGAGCAGTTCGTTCACGACATTCATTCTTCTGTCCTTGGCTTTCCACGATGCCCGGGTAATCTGGAACATGTTAACAAGGAAGATCAAACGAGCCGCAACTCCAAACCTTAATGTCGTATGACGCCAAAGGGTAGTTCAAAACATAGGCCACAAGGATCACAACGACACCACATATTGCGCTCCATCCCAGTATTCTAAGGTGTTCTCTGAGCTTCGATATCTCAGGAACTCTCGGACTTACCTGTAGAGGAATGTAAGCGCTATCACAAGCCGTACAGGGGAAGAGAAGATTGCGGCAAAATCCCAAAACCGCTGAGCAACAGCGTATGCATCGCCTCTTCGGTGGAACCCGAATTAGTCACAGGAGACCACAACCCTGGGGAAGACGCACTGCATAAGATTCACAATCTTTCCAAGGTCAGCACCTCCTTCATCTTCGCCAGAAATTCTGCCACTGATATCTCTGCGACGCAATGCTTTATCGTGTAATGCACAGAAGAGTTGACCACGAGTGCGTTCATAACATCGGCGTGTGTGCCAGTTTTTGAAGAGATCGACCTGTGCAAAAGACAGGTGTGCTACAAAAACGATAAATGCCCAGTATTTCGCTGTTGCTACCGAGTCCGGAGTGGGATTATCCAATTGTGAAAGAATCATCCGAAGTGCATATGCCGGCACGAAGCCTGCAAATGAATGAGATATGACCCTGTCCCGACTCGATTTACATCTGCGGAATGCACACACCGACAATGGCACCCCACATTTCCAAAGCAAGAACCAAGAGAAGGTCGAGGGAGTTAGACATCACCAAAAATCGTAGTAAAGAGTGCGTGGGATAACTAGCCACATATCAAATACTGACCTACGCAGAAGATGACTGTTGCATACCATGTGCGGTAATACAGACATTTTTTGAACAAGTTCTTGTGCCGGAAGAACGGCGATAAGGACCAGACATCGGCATCGTTCAGTGTTCGCTTCCATGCCAAGTCCAGTATTGGTTCTACAAATGACACGGTGCACCATGACCAAAGATTTGTGTCATCTTCAGGGGAGGAAAAATTGGATGATGGAATCTAATTTCCGGCGTCAGAAAGTAAGCCGAGAGCATAATTGGACAAACAAACGTCAGTCGAGCGGGCGACATTGGGCGCGGGTCGCACGGCCTGCAGTGGCAAAAGACCGGCCACGTAGACAAAGTAGGCGGAAAATGATATCCGAACTAGCACAACAGCAATCGGACGAGCATCATAATCCGGTAACGAGAGGTAGTAAATGCATGCAGAAACGGTTTGAGAAAGTGCAAATAGAACAAGCAAATAGGGAGGGGTGAGCGGTGTTCTCAACAGGAGTCTCAGGGCTATGTAAAACTGCCACATAAAAATCACGACGTGAATTGGCGTGTAGCAAAATATACAATTCTCCTACCCATGCAATTGATGCGACCAAAGGTTCGGTCCATGTTTCCTGGAGGAATAAAGTATACCCAAAATACCCAAGCCAAGCCAGCGAGCTAATGAGTGCGATAGAGACAAGAGTTCGATATATCCAAGCCTGTTTGGGAATATCATCGTCGAAGGGTCCCTCGACATCGTCCAAAGTGATGAAGTGCCTTAAAGGTGCGCTCAGCGCTCTCCAAACGGTCTGAATAATCGTAGGAAGCTGCCAGCGCGAGAGGAAGTCGGTAAAGATTACTAGTGTAATGATAGCAGCGGGACACCAAGTTCCAAACGGAACACCATTGATTTGCCCGCTGAACCACGGTTCCTGTGGAGCAGTCAGGAGATGCTGCCGAGGCAGTATAGAAGATGCCTACCTGAGCAGAGGTCATAATTGAGAGCGAAACAAAAGGCGAAAACGCGTTATATAACTGAATATATAAATGTCGCGGATTCAGAGAAGTTGCCGATCGTGTAAAGAATTCAAGCTTCATAAGATGCGAACAAGCACGTTATTTCTCACGACATAAGGACATATGCCTCATTCCTGTAGGCCCACGGACTTGGAAGATAAATGATTTATGTGTTGCATTTCATTCTGCAAGCTCTGGATTCTGGAATATGCGGCATGTGTAGAATTTGGTTCCGCTGGCTTTAGTAGCCAAATTAGTGGTCATTGTCATCTCCGTTGTATATGCCCGGCGAGCTCCCAAGTGTTGTGCGAACCTGTCATGGTTGATGACGGTATCGCACCACAAGATCCCAGCTTACGGTCGCGGCTGACCGACTCATCATGCAGGCACATGACATGGCCGCTCTCGTATTCGACTTCATATCAAGGTTGCCAGTGTTACACATGTCCTTCGTATTCAATTCATGCAAGTGAAACTGAGTTGCAGCTCCACTCGCCGTTTTATCTGCCGTAGATCGCTTGTGCTAATTGTTGTCGATGACTTACAGCTAATACTTATCCTGCAGGAATTAGCTATTAAGCTAATCTGGTGACTGGTCAGTTGTAACGAAGTCAGAATTTGAAAAACTTGAACTGTAAAAGTTTTTGATAACAATAAATGCCTGCAGGACAGTCAACGACCGTTCACCTCGGACATTCACTACGATATGCATGTACAGCATTCTGCAAAATGAATTGTGCATTGCAAAGCACTGATTTCATGTCCACGTGACTGACATCGCGCACACGCGTTTACATAATTTCCGAACAAAAGGTTCAATTCTAATTCCATGTCTACTAGTCCATGAGGTTACCAGCACGCTATTTTACTTCTGATTCAGATCTCAGCCATTTTTGCGATTGCACCTGTCAGTGATCAATCGATCATGGCTGGAGTATGACGTAGGCTTGTAGTACAGAAGGAGCTGCTGGGTATTATGCTCGCGGCACTGCCGCATAGTAGCACAACACCCGTGTACGATATCAGACACACACCCTTTGCGCTCAACTCTGTCTATTCTGATCTGAAAGATCTAGGTGATCTGCTCACAGATTCGGTCATCCCGATGTCATCCTCAACGAGAGTGAACCCAGAGACTCCCACGAGCCTCGGTATTACATCACTCGCAAGCTCTTCAACGCCCTCTCCGGAACAAATAGCACCCACATCCACCACAAGGTCGAGTCACCAAACAGCCCCAATGGACCCCACCACCGAAGACCCGGATGCTGCATAGAATATCACCGGTATCACCTTCGACGATAGCAGTAACGGTCTATTATGTTCTTCGATCGCTGGTAGAAGTTGCACAGAAAATCTTGTGCTGCAAGGGTCGACAAGATGGCTGAGAACAGTCCGTCCCTGACTGGGAAAAGTAGAACCTGGGAAGTTAGGTTGGGACCAGAAGAGCGTATCTATAACCAGCGAACGCCCCGTCAGCATCTGTTCGTTCTGACACACACGGTGGATGTGGTCATATAAAGAAAGGAGATACCCAGACGATGTGGAATTCCGCGGACCCGGTCATCCCGACCCTGCCACTCGAAGGTTAGGGGGAGAGATGACTCTGAGTTTGGAAGAACCCCCTTGGGATTCCGACAATCTCCACCAATGTATTCTTCACTGCGAGCTTTCTCAGTCGCCATCGTCCCAGATACTTGTATCGCGTGCTATTTTTGGAGCTTCCCTGACACACCTGCCCTATCATGATAGTTCCATACCATGGAGCATTCACTCCTGCCAACAAGCAGATCGGATTTTCATTACGATCGACGACTACCACAACCAGTATGCAAACAATCCCTTTGTACCACTGCGCCATGTTGTATGGCGATTCAGAACAGATATGATCATGGTGCTGGACGGGAGTCGTAGGTCGTAATCCCTTGCGGCGTGGCTGGATATTTGTCTTCTAAGTAGTCGGATACGAACATGCCCACTGCGCCAACCGTACATACAGCCATGGAGACATATAGACGTGTACGGGCTGGAAGCGCTTGAGAGACATTTCAATCGAGCAGACTCGCGGACCTAAGACTATTACTGTGCACACCTTTGTATGATTGCCAGAGTGATCTAGCGACCACTGGCTCCGCGGACTGCGGTGTTTTCTTGGAAGCCATGGTCGCAGAGACAGCGAGTATGATGAGATGTAAAAATTGCGCTTGCTGTTGCAAAAATGTGAACACTGACGGTACGTCGGTAATCGAGTCTGGTCAAGTTTACGCAAGCCCGGCCTAACTGGGACGGGTTCGCGGCTCTATTTCTCCGGTCATGTTCACTGGTCTGGCACGTACTGTTATAATTCTACTCTATTTACGACCTGTAACTTGACTACTTCAGATCGAACATCTTGGAACAGTATCTGTTATCCACTGCGATGATGGAGGTTGTACTTTAACAATATCACAATCGGCACCCATCTTAGTCGACTGCCATGTTGGTGACTCCATAGCCGTTAATGGAGCCTGCTTGACAGTCGTCGAATTCGACATTGAGCGTGATGGAGGGTATTTCAAAGTATGGCTGGCCAACGAGACCCTCAGCAGGACTGATCTGGGTGAGTGATCAGATACAAACTAACTTGAATGCACAGTCGTTCATGAGTAATCGAATGACACCAGGCGACTGCGAGGTCGGTGACCAGGTGAACCTCGAGCGTGCAATGGGTGCCCATGTTCGATTTGGGGGCCACTTCGTGCAGGTGCGCTTCCTTTCGACGGCGCACGAATATTCGTTTATGGGCTTGCTCATCTCAGGCTCATGTGGACACAACCGCGACCATTCTCATGAGAGCTTCGGACGGAGATTCTTTGCGTTTCTTGTTCCAACTTCCTGAGCCAACGCCAGAGAGACCTTCTCTTCTTCCTTACATCATTCCCAAAGGTTATATTGCTATAGACGGAACATCCCTCACTATTACCTCCGTCGATGATGCCAAGAGGACGTTCGGTGTCATGCTTATCCAGCACACGCAACAGAAGGTCACCTTGGGAAGAAAATCCGACGGTGAAAGAGTAAACATCGAGGTTGACATGGTGGGTAAGTATGTTGAGAAGAGTGTCTTGGCTGCTCTGGAAGGTGGCGGTGGAGAAGTCTTGCGCAGCCATATACAGAGGGTCGTGAAAGATACGCTTCTCAATGATGGGAATTTCAGCCTCAGTGCTACAACGGACGCTTGTGTGTAGTAGTATCATGTATTCTTTATTGTCTGGTCCTTTCGGCTATACAAGCATTAGCAGAGTCAAAAACTTCCGATAATGCTAGTGGCCATTTTTAATCCACTACCCTCACTTGGCATCCAGCAACGCACACCCAGCAACCTGAGCAGGTTTATTTTTTCTTGCGTGTTTCATGAAGGAGTCATCATCGAAGAGAAAAGTGAGCGCGCTCACACAATATCGCGGCCTGCCTATGTCCACTGCCATGACACTTACATGGCAAATAGGTCACTGCGAAACTCGACTACAACAGCGGACATGTCTCTCCTCGGTTTAATTCAGCATCCAGACCGGCCTCACCAACCAAACAGTCGCCCCAGTCATCCCTATCACCCCCAGCCTTCCGTCCGACAGCCAAGGTCAGTTCCAACGCGAGTGTGCGGAAGCTTTCAAGTTCGGCTTCATTGAAAGCCTTTGCCAAATCAAACGAACCGCCGTCTAGTACTCCTCGACCCGGATCACCTTTGAAGCAAGTTCGAAGTCCTCCTTCCATAGTCACAAATCCCATCAAAGCTCGCGTTACTACCCGTCCCGCATCCAAGTCCGCTGCCACATCTCCTGTATCTAGCCCAGCTCCTTTGGAGTCGCGTCAGCGATCAGGTACCACCGTTTCTTCGAAACTGCGACCTCCGTCTCCGGAAGACCGACCTCGTAGCGGTACCGTCGCTCTACATCACGCTCAATCGACGTTAGCATTGCGGAAGAATTCTCCTCCATCGTCCCGGACTCCACCTCCTGAACTGCCAACCGTACGTGTTGACCAAGGTCGCGCCATTCAGTCAGCTCCTATCAAGATTAAATCTAAAATATCTGGATTAGCCAAATCCAACGGTCCCGAGATAGAACCCTCTCCCTCGCTATCCTCACCATGGGCTACTTCCAGGCCCATCCATATAAGGCCACCCGTATCTACAGCGTCTTCTAGTTTCTCGTTGAACGCGTCACCAAGTCCTCCTAATTCGACCACTGTGTCATCCTTCTATCCCATCACGACTGCAGCCCCTGCTGCCAATCCGCACAGATACACCTCACCGCGACGCGCCCCATCACCTATACGTCATGCTTATCAGACACTCACTTCAGCTGAGGGGCCTTCGAAAGCAGCCAGGCAGGTCCTGAAAGCCAAGGTCGACCCCGCTTCAATTCCTCTTCCTCCACATTCGCCACCAATATCTGCATTATCATTGTCTTCTAGGTCTTCCGTGTCCAAGAGCCCCTTTTCCCTGGATCGCTCTCCGAAGAGCGATATTAGCGTGTCAGTGGTTAACTCGCACGTGAAAAAGCATTCGGATACCGAATCTGCGCGTTCTAGTCTCAGTGATCATGATGACACAGCTTCGTCCACAACCAACGGTCGACGATCTAGCCGAGGTCATGATAGCGATATCGACTCTCAAAGCTCAGAGCATAAGGCAAGGGCTGCAGCCAAGTCTGATCGAAAGGTATTCCCATTCACTACGTCTTAGTAACGAGCTAACTTTTATTCAGATTGCCGACTTGGAAATAACGAATAAATCCCTCCTCGCTATCAATGCATCGCTTGAAACTACAAAGAACCGCCAAGCCAAAGAGATTCGGGACCTCAAGCGGAAGCTTCGTGAATCCCGGCTCATTCTTCCCCCAAGAGCATTCAGGGCTGTCGAATCCCTAGACCGGGAAGAAGACGGAGATGATGACGATAGTGAAGAGGGTGAAGGCGGAGCTGGAGATGATGCTTATGCAAGGGTGAAGGATATGCTGGAACGACTTGTGGAATCAGGCAAGAAAGCTTTGGAAAGGACTTCTGACGACTTTAGGCAAAGCCTCCCAACGAAGGTCTTGAACGCCGATGAAGTCCGTACGTGGAGAGATTCAGGGCAGGATTTTGACACCATTCCTGATGGTTTCGACAGAGGGGACAAAAGGGAGGACGGGATCACACTCCCCCTCTCACCATCACGCGTTGCAGTACCTGACAACGATGATGACTCCTCAGAGGACGAAGCCAAGGAACTAACCTCGGAACCAGCCACGCCACCACCCGCGCATTTACCTCCTATCACTATCACGCCCTCTTCCGAGTCTTCATGAGTTTATTAGTATGGTGTTATGTTTATCTCTCTACGTCCTGCAACGCTTCTACATGTAGACCTCACAACCATCTGTTGATACCCCACAAGCATAGTCACATCTCCTCGCATTTGTCCAATCTCTTCATACGAACGCTGAATAACACGTATCATGTAGAAAGATCGAAATGGGAATCGCATGAAGTTATATAAACTGCTAGATCACTCATCGGCTATCCTTTGAGCACGCCTCGCGAGCTAGAAGGCTACGTTAGATAAACTCGCAAGGCAGCTTATTCAACTCACAGCAGCGGCCAGGTCCAGCTGACCAGCAGGTGCACTAGGCTTCGAAACAGTAGAAATCTTTGGTGGTGCAGCGCCAGCACCTGGCCGTGGGGCGGTGGGAATAGGCGGCTTAGTAGGGAGCTTGCCACCGCCTGGCTTCGATGCGACGGGGGGTGGCGAAGGTTTAGGTTTTGTAGCCACGGGAGGAGGGGGTTTTGAAGCTAGCGAGCTCGAAGGGCGTGAGCTTGCAGGTGTACTGTCTAATGACCCATTAGCTGATGCAGCTTTTTTCCAAGGTGCCGCAGAGCCATTCGAAGGCGCAAGACCGGGGAAAACAGCAACCGGCTTGGCCGATGCGTCTGCTGACACTGACTTGACAGAAATGGCCGGAATGATTGGCTTCGGAGTCAAAGCAGAAGTAGAAACGGCGGAAGCAACCGCTGGAGCTGGAGGTGGCGGTGGTCGGGGGGGAGGCGGACGTGCTGCAGGTACCGCTTTAGTCTTCGGCGGTACAATTTCTAGGTAATTGTTTGGAGCCCAGCCCTCTTGCCCATCCTTCTTGACCAGCCACCAACCATTGTCGTCCTTCTCGACCAGTTCAACGATATCATCCTTCTTCAGAGATATCTCGCCTTCTTGACCCTCAAAAGCGAACTTTGCCTTGTATAATTCTACGTCAGGCTCTTTGGGTGGCGGAGGCGGAGGCGGCGGAACTGGACTACGAGTAGGAGCCGATTTGGGAGTTGACGTCGGCGTTAGCTTGACGGCAGCAGGGGGTGCAGATCTCCCTGGCATTGGTTGAGGGGCTGGCTTTGGCCGTGAAGCCTTCTTCTAGAAACCATCAATTGTGAGAGCCATAAATTACAGCGTGATACAAAACTCACGTCTGAGGGGCCACCAGCGCGAAGGAGCCTTCCTTGGGTGATAGGTTTAACGATACCGGGTTTTCTCTTTGCAGCAGGTCGAGACGTGCTGGATGGAGGTTCGCCAGACGAGACGTGCACGGTGTGGCTCTTGTACACGCCGTCTTTTGTGATTGTCTCGTCCTTGACAAACTTGATCTGTATTTTCTTATCCTTCTTTTTGGCATATTCGATCCTTCTCGACAAGTAAGACAAAAATAGAGAGAAATCAATGAGATACGCACGTCGGGCCGATCAAGACGTTGATGCTAGCTTGCGTGAGCGTAAGAAGATTCGCAGTCAATTCCGTCTTGAAATGGCAGTGAAGGAATGGATCACCCTCCTCAGACGCATTGCAGTTCAATGCCTACGTGGGGTAAGCCACATCCAACAGAAAAGAAAAGGCGACTAACTAGCCAATCATCCCTTAGATTAGACATGGATATACTTTTGATAGTAATCAAAGGAATCCTGCGGTCAAGTGACGTTTCTATATGACCATTCTTCTGGGAAGTTTTTGCAATATATACAGCCTTGGCAGTCTACCACGACGAATGTCAGACGAAGTGAAGCGAGACAATGATGTGGACGAAGTTGATACATACCACGACAAGAAAACGCGGGTCCAATTGGCTAGACCGACCGGTTTTATGCGTCAAAATCTGCGCTTTCGAGCTGAAGGTGACCTGTTCCGCTGCACTACTTTGAGAAAATCAAACCACGAGAAAGAAGCATATAGCTCACCACCCAGACTACAGGCCGAGCGTAGATCAGAGCTAAGGATGCTCTTGCCATTGACATCAAGATAGTCACCCATGAAACGGCGATAGCTGAGGAGACTGTAACGTCTACGTTCCTTCCTCCCTGCCAACACCTGATGACCGTAGTCGCGGACTCTGGCATATTCAAGCGCTTCTTTGTTGTTCTTCCAGAACCGCTGAATGCGTCTAGCGCACTCGTTCTTATAGCGCCAGTAGTTTCTCCAGGCTCGCTGAATACGGGCTGCCATGCTATGCCAATAACGGTCACGCATCGTTTCCAGGGCAAACAGCTGGCAATGACATGGGTGAGTCGGGAGTTATTGTGTCATTGTATGGCGCACTCACTGTTTCGGGATTCTTGATGAAGGCTTTTGTAACACCCATCTGCCACTCGTCCTTGGCTATGCCTGTGTCCTTAAGAATTCGCTCGCAACCCGATTTCGCATCTCCCTGCCATGTATATTCACCAGCATACGATGTTGAAGGAGACAAAAGATAGAAGCGTTCCACCATTTTGTCGAAGGTATTCCTATATGCAAACCCTGCGCGGCGTACACGGATATTCTCCTGTAATCCGAGGTATTTGATTTGATGTAAGATGGCCTTGGTATCGTATTCAGTCGCGCTACGGTTTTGGTTTGATTTAATTGTTCGGATATAAGAAGGCTGAGCCCTCATCAAATTATCCACAAGAGCACCTGCTGACACCTTTTCGGCGCATGAATGATTTATTCTGGCCAAAATCTGCGATGCGGAATACCTTAATCCTGTCACCAGCAGTAGGTGGTCTCTTCTTGCTCGAGGGATCGGGTCTGTCGGAGAATAATGTCTGGAGGAACTGGTTCCCGCTACTGCCGACCAAATCGAAAAGATCCTTCACGAGGGCATCCTTGTTCTTGTCTGTCATACCCGCAATGTTGTACATTACATCACCAGCGTAGTGACGGACCAGAAACTGCGATCCCCGTGATTCGAAATGAGCATTGGAAGACAGCATTGCGGTTCGTTGGACGAAACTGTTATCTGCTGCAGCCGGATCAGCGTGCGCCGTTGCACAGGCATCATTTAAAGCGGCAAAAATTCCAGGAGGTTTGCGCTCTTCAATGAGGTCGCAGACAATCTTGTTATTGAAGTAGGTGATCGGAGTCCACTTGATTTGCTCCCTTACGTACTCCTCCTGCTCGGTCTTGAGGGTCAATTCGATGAATATCTGCTGGAGTTTCTCGTTGACGTAGTTGATGCATAATTGTTCGAAGGAGTTGTCCTGCAGAGTCCATGAATGGCGTGGCTGCTAAGTTCAATGACCCTGACATACCTCGAAAATTTCGAAACCGAAGATATCCTGTCCTGAACTTAGTGTCTGTCAAAATGATAATGAAAGTGCACTCACCAGGATACCAATGACGTGTGCCGTCGCACTTCGAGCCTTCATCGACACATTGATTCTCGAAACAATCCACTCGAAGAGATTATTGTAAATTGCCTTCGCGAGTGCATCACGTCCAGCGGTTGCTTGCGCGGGATTCAGGGGAACATCGTAAACCGAACCTCGTCGTCCGCCCCGTTGAGTTTCCACAACTTTTGACGTCAAGACTTTCTGAACCATCGCCGTATCTACTTCCATGAGGTATCCAATAAAATCCGTAACTCCGGTGTCGGAGATGGTCGCATTTCCGTCATCCATTTCATCAAATTGAACATTCCCCAGCCATAGAACAACTGCAAGCATCCGAAATATCTCGCTCTGTTCCTGATTACTGAGGCCAATGACCCTCATGGCGTTCTAACGGAAACAATGTGTAAGTTATCCCGCAGAAAGAAGGCTCTGAATGCCCACCAGCGTGTCCGCATAGTCTTTTGAATCATCGATATCTTGAACATTTAAGCAATTGCTCAAACTAGTATAATTATATGACTCTGGGCCCTGCAACCCGAATTGCTCTACAGATTCTCATGAGAACTAAATATAGACGCACAGGTAAGACGCACCTCGCTGATCGTCTGAAGCGGCCTTTGTGAACTGATAAAAGATGTGGAAATTGCGCTCGTTCTCTATTTGCCCTACCACTCGGCCTTTCTCGAGTAGATAATTTGTTATTTGAGCCCCGATCGGTTCGCCGTGGTCATTGAACATGATCTCTAGATATTTACCCTGTGAAATAATCAGATTAACCTACATACATATAAGAATGATTCACGCACATGACGACTTGAATTGTTGTTGCGAAGAGTCTTTGCACAACCGAAGCTCTCCAGCAGAGGATTTGTGGCCAACACCATATCTTTGATCTCCTGTATACTGTTGTCTGTCCCCCCTGACACGGCCGCGATGTATTGCATGATGCGTTTGGCAGCCTCTGTCTTTCCAGCGCCGGACTCGCCCGATATAATGACACATTGGTTTTCATGGTAGGCATTCATGTTATAGTATGCGGATTCCGCGATGCTGAATACATGTGGAGGAACTTCGAGTCGATTCTTGCCCTTGTACTTCTGCAGGGTTTCATCCGTGTAGATTCCTAGATCTGATAACATTTTACCCCGGAGTCAGAATCTTGTATTGGAACAAATGAAGGCTCACCTCTAAACGGGTTTACAGATATTAGCACGCCGCCGATGTAAGTGTAGATCTCTCCGTTGGCCCATCGCTTCTGAAGGTTGTCATTGATGCTATCATTACTGATAGTTGTCAGAAGCGTCATATCGGATACCCCGACTAGTTTCTTCTTGAATCCCTCTTTCCAATCTGCCTGTTTGTACCAATATCACAACCATCCCTAGGTATGTCGACGCTTGAGAGCGCACCTTGGCAACTTTAGCTGTTCCAGCTGACTTCGCGGCGGTCTTTTTGCCCGCCTTCTTAGATATAGCCTACGCGTTCATGCACGTCAAGTACTGAGTGTTCCAAGGTGACTTTGACCTCACCATGGCTAATGCGCCTTAGCTTGAATGAAGAAAATGTGGTGGATCGGATTGGGCACAGTGAGAAGCAACTGAAGCTTCCGTAGCCGGACTCCGCAGGCACGACAAGAAGCGGCAATGCCCGTGGCAAACTAGCTAGTTTCAAGCAACGACAAAGTACATGTACTGACTTTCGCCAGTGCAGTCTACTCGATCCTAGAGAAGCCTAGACTATAATTCCAAGAATAGCTCTGAATATTGGCGTACATCCCCCGTTGATGCATCCAAGGCCAAATCGATGCTATGGTCGCAGCTTGCTGAGAGTGCAACAGCAGGAGGCGAACTCTCGCATTGTACTAACTATCCGCCAGTTTTGCAAGCTCAATCAGATACTTCAAAACCTCAGTAGCAGGAATAGTCAGGGCAGTGTCAAATGATCCAAGTTCGCCTTTCAACAATCTCGCCATAACATTCACCATGCCTGCCTTTCTAACTTCTTCCGCAAGCAACTCGCGAGGGAGGGCATTCTGGGGATCGAGGATGTTGCGAAGACACACAACTCCACGATGTACAAGTCCCGGGTTTCCTGCTCCATCGTCATCGTCAGGGTCATCCTCCTCCAGAAACACTGATGGGTCGATAAGACGTGCAATAACCGAAAATGCGCGGTGACGGTCCAGTTGGAGTTCAAATACTGCCCGACAAGCGGTAGATGAGCTGGTCACCGTGGCCAAAGCACCCGAGGCAGCGAGTCTCGTCGGAAGGTCATCAACATCGGACATCGCAAGAAGTATTTGTAACTTGGATTTCGTTCCATGGACATCTGGAGAACCACCATACCTGGAAAAGACCTCTTCCGAACCCCCCACAAGATTACATATCAGCTCAGTGGCTGCCCGGCGGATGAGCGTATAGTCTTCCAGTATGAGAAGTTCGACTTTGTTGAGAAGCTGAGGAGTGCTAGCAACGCGATCGGCACACGCTGTGCTTTGTGATGCAAGATTTGTCAAGGCCATCAATCCTTCGAATTGTTGTAAGAGGTTTGAAGATGTGTGGAGTAACAATTGTGACAGGGGGCGTATAGCATCAAGCATGGCACCGTCGGTGGGTCCGAAGACTTGAAAGGGAGAAGATGTAATGGACAGCTTCGCTAGAGCTTGAATTGCAGGGAGGAATGAGGCATCAATTGATGCAGAGGACGCGGAGGGCGAGGATTGTATAACGCGGGCGAGACTCCGTGCACCTCCGTTCTGAAGGACCTTCCCTCTGTTATCTTTATCTTCCACGATGCTTAGATAGATTTTACCCAATGCAAGCTTGATGCCTTGACTCTCTACTCCAGAAGCTACGGACAAGACATCCAAGGCGCCACCTGCGAGAACCTGATGACACCTGGACCTGACCGCAGCGTCATCTTCCAATATATTTGGTGGTTCTTCGGCTGTCGTCTTATTGGATCCGTTATTGGCTTTAGCCATGCGCTTCAGCTTGGCAATCTGCGCATCTTCTTGACTGAGGCGAGGACGATAGGCGCAGAGATTGGATATAATGAGGAGAATGCCAAAGAGGAGGCTGGAATTAGTGGCGGATGTTGGCAGGGCCTTACGTCTCGGAACAAGTGCAAAGAGCTGCTGCAAGAACTTGGGATCCCTCGCCAGGGCCTGTTTGACATGTGCATCAACACTGAGGTATGCGAGGGCTTCAACGACATCGTTGAGCGAGGACATAGAATCCTTGTCACTGATGACCATTCCCTTCAGCATGTCGGCTAGCTCCATATCTTTCGCGGTAGATGACGCTGCCTGAGAGGCGTCTGCGCCTGCTGAGGCATCAGTTGCTGCTCCTCGAGATAATTTCACAAGGGCGATAGCTGCTGCTGCGCGCAAGTGTTTGTCGGTAACCTGACGAGACTTGGTTCCAAGCCAGGTGACGATTTCCTCAGGTATCAAAGCGCGACATGACTTGTGTCCGCTAGCCTGACCGATTAGACGAGCGACCTCCAAGGTAACTGAAGCTGACGATGGAAATAAATCAAGGGCATCAGTCAGGTATTCGACCACGCCATCTTGCTGGAACACATGAGAAGCGGACTGCCAGTCGACTTGAAACAACGCAGACAAGAAGGAGAGTCCAACGACAATGGCATCCTGCTCCTGAAGATTGGAAAGACGGGAAATGATAAGAGGCTGTAAAACTTTTGCCAGTGTTTCAGTGGCAGAGTCTTTAGATCCAGACTCCTGAGGGTTTTGTGACCGTGTTCCTTGACAGAACGCAGAAAGCACAAGATACGCTTTCGAGCGTGATGATTCTGGCTGAGAGGGCGCGAAAGCTGATATGAGGTAAGAGAGCTCGTCAGGTAGTAAGGCAGCGGGATCCTGAGCTTTCCCCAGTAAATGGTCTAAACCGATGTCTCCATGCTGATCATTCATCTCCGTAAACTAATGAGTGTAGTATCTGAGAAGATAGCCGAGGAAACGTTGGCGGAAGGAGATGGAATTGAAGCCGGCCCGGTTTGGACTCGCCGGAGAACTGAAAGCACTTTTCTTGCGCAACACCACAGTTGAACCCAAAGTCATTTGGACGGTGAAGTCCCATGGATACCCCCGACTGCGAAACTACACCAAGCAGCCTGAATTCATTTAAAGCGACTACCATCCAGTCAGGACATACCGTCCTGCTCAGACTACCTAGTGGCGATACAAAAGGATTCAAGGTGGAAAAGGATGCGTGAGCGGTGTCTCGTCTCTTTCTTGACATTACTGAACCGAGCCACGAAGCACTATCTCTATAGGAAGAGTCGGCTCCTTTCGTGCAAATGAGTTGATAGGCCAGCCATACGGATTGACGTATGAGATTCAAGGCAAGGAACTCACCGTTCAGCCGCCTCGTACTCTGCAAGAAGTAGGTAAGGGATAAAGTTTTATAACCGCTCCCACAATTTCTATGTACGACTAACAGTAATGAAGAGGAAACGGACGCCACAAACGAACTCATCAATGATGATGAATTCGTGCAGCCGCTCACCCTCAGCGAGATTGAAGCCTTAAAAAAGTCTGGTTTACATTCTTCAGTGCGTCCGGGATACTACATTGCGCGGGAGCGTTGCACACTCACATCCTTCACAGGAAATAATAAAGGCACAGATTGAACAACATGCCAATTATTCGTTGAAAACGGAATATAGCAAGGAAAAATACAAGCAACGCAAGGAAGCGAAGTATGGTTCCTGTTACTCTTTTGCTTGTCAAATTGATATACCAAGGCAGGTATTCAAAGACCTTCAGCACGGTTGAGCCGACAATTTACGATGTTTGCGACCACTGGTTCAAAAAGGACCAGAACAGGATCCGCGATATCAGACCGGATACACTATCCCAAATATTGAACCTGGCGAATGTTCGCCCGGGTGGCAGGTATATTGTTGTGGACGAGGCGTCAGGCCTTCTTGTATCTGCAATCCTCGAGAGAATGGGAGGTGAGTACTGAGAGCTGCTGCTACGTATGAGTAAACGATCTAATTTCTGCAGGCGAGGGCCGGTTGATTTCTATTTGCGACGTTGATTCGCCACCCGCATACCCTGTTATGACCCTGATGAATTTTCGCAAAGACTTCGTGACAAAAATACACTCCTCGTTGAACTGGGCAACTGCACAAGAGGACTACACTCCAGGTTAGTGAGTTTGACTAAATACTGTGTACATGTTTATCATTCACATCAAGTGACAGCTCAAGAATCATCGTCAGAAGTGGGGAAATCGGATCGCCATAGGATTCGTCTTGATAAACGAAAGGTCGCGGCAGATACTCTTGCGAATGCAAGAGAAGAGTTGTTTGCCGGTGAATACGATGCGTAAGTGTCATTAAACATACTTATTACCGCTTCTGACATTTGGTAGGCTTTTAATTGCTAGCGATTACGACCTTCTGGATGTTCTAGAGAACCTGGTCCCATATGTAGCCGGTTCAGGATCCATAGTCATCCAGAGCCCGTTTAGCCAGGTACGTTGCGCTTTCAAATCCGCAAACCAACTCAGTTGTAATACTTGGGGTTAGCCTCTCACAGAACTACAATCGAAACTCCGTTTTAATCCAAGCTATCTTGCACCATCTATCACAGAATCATGGTTGCGACGCTATCAAGTTCTGCCAGGTCGCACTCACCCGACGATGAGCGCATCAGGATCGGGAGGTTTCTTGTTGCATGCAATCAAAGTGTAAGTATCAACACAAGTCAACTCGCAAACGAATTATCACTGATTGGAGTTCAGGTATGATGATCCGAATGCATCGAGAGTATCGTCCCATCGACAAGCAAAACGTCGGAAGAAGGAAGCCAACGAAGGAGATTCCTCAACGCCTCAGACCCTTGAATCATATGATGCTAGGGAGTTCGAGGAAGAGGATACAATAATCGTTGATGAAGCAGGCAAAACAAGCGAGATGGACCAACCAAGCTAGCCCTTCGGTGTTGGATTAACTGATGGCATAACGAGGCAGTATAGGGGATACAACAGTGATACAACAGGCAACAAAGTAGTCAGTACCTTCCACGCAACTAATGCAAACACAACTACTTATTAGCACCTGATATCAGGGCTCAGGAAACATCGCAGCGACAACCTGTAGATCGAGAGTAATGCACCCTGCAGTGTAGCTACAACTTGAAGAACGTACCTCGTCCATGATGGTGTAAGCAATATGCTGGTTCAAGCGCCGGTTCTGCAGCACAGCAAATATTCGTCGTGCTCCTCGCCGAGCATTAGACCGCCCTATCATGTTTGCAGCAAGATCTGTAGTTCACACTGTCAACTTCATGTTTATAGGAGGCAAAACTCTGGCAGACCTGGTACTAAAGCGGAGAGCTTGCGGTTTGCTTCATCCCGACTGCGTGTTATCTCCTCTGTTGACCGTGGTTGACCAGGCGGTTTCAGCTTACCACCCGGCCAAAGAGATTCTTTGAAGAAGGTTAAAACAGGCATGATGCGACTTTCTTCAAACAATGATTTGATGTTCTGACGAATCTGCCTGAAATGATGTCAGCGGCGAAATGGGTATGGAAGAAAAGAGTATACCGCTCAATGGTGCCACCAAGTACCTGCTGGAGGATGATGACAATTGCTTGCCGCCGAAGCCAGTTGTTCTTCTTGTTGAGCTCAAAGATAGCAAGGAGAAGGTCGCATATAGGAGCAGAGAATGTCGACGTGCTAGTTTCTCCTTCCAAAGGACGGAGGTCACTAGACATGTGGATGAATGTGTCCTCCGATGTGGACTTCCCAAAGGCCTTCAGGGCCTGAGCGACCAGCTCCTCGTCGTAAACCGCAGATCCGACTATGCCTGCAAATTCTGCAGCTTGTCGGGTAAGCCTTTGAATCATAACATCTAACATTGATTGGCCAAAGAACATGTCGTCAATGCTCTCCGTTACCGAGCGGTAAACGGATCGAACAAGGTTTCTCCCTGAAAAGCCGGAAAGCCCTTTAGGTACATCCTCTTGAACTTCGGATGCCATGAAGGGCGAATCGCGAGAGAGGAATGCACGAAGTTCGTTGCTTTCGCAGACGACGGGTATGGTGATCAGATTCTACTACAGTGAGCACGCGAAGGAAACAGGCTCTTGCGAGTGCCTCACCTGCATATATTTCTCAAGGGCTTGTCTCCTGGTATCCACGAAACTGCCGGATAGCGAAGTAACGAGACGCTTGCCTGGAAAATCGAGACCCTTGACAAGCGTGTACCGATCACGCAGTTTGTTGTGCATCCTCAGGAATTCATTGTATCTCCTTGCAACAACCCACCCGGAGGCAAACGTTCCGTCAAGTGCAAGTTGCTGGACCTCAACTAGGTATCGCACTACGGATTTTCCTTCCTCCTCTCCTGCCGTCGAACTGACGATGGAAACCCTCGTTCGATGGGAAATGAGACGGTTCGCAGACTCTTGCTGTTCATATTGGGTTTTCTGGAAACGTAACTCTCGAAGTTCCCGGTTCATGGACGACTTGGCTTTTTGAAGTAAACGCAGTTCCTGAGTGTCACCCGTTAATTCTGCTTTCTTGATAAGTGTGTCGAGCATGGCATCATGAGCTTCTAGTTGGATGACCTTGCTACCGAGGCGTGTGATTTCGTATGAGAGCTGAAGGTCGCCAGGTCCAGCTAGCTGAAAGGATCCTTGTTCCGTATCCACGGAACCTTCAGCTCTGTCGTCACCATCTTCGTCGATCATATCATCTTCCTCATCGCCAAACATACCCTTCTTGTTTTCGAGTGAAGCCGTGCTGAGATGGAGGTTCCAACCTTTATCTTGGTTTTGAGGGAGGAGACTATGGGGATAGTGCTCAGTGGCAATGATGTCCGTCAGTGCAGCCTGGATAGCCTCCATCCGTTCTGCTTCTTCTGCGCTCCGGGGATCTTCTGGATCATCGAAAAGAGGTGCCCTGGAAGTATCCGACGATGAATCTGAAACTGGGGACATAAGCACATCAATGTTGGTCCGTGATGCAGTAGGTGGGCTTGTCCGTGAGGATTCTGCACGCTGCACTGAAGAACTCAATGAAGGGGAAGATTCCGAGCGGAAGATATGAACAGATCCGATGGCATGACGACGTGTCGCAGGTAGTGGCGGGGGTGACATCGAACGTCCCGGGATACGGCTTGCAAGGGGTTCCATCGATCTAGCATTAATCCGGTTGGTGTCCTCCGCTATCCGGAACCATAGCTCAGATCTCTGGAGATCCTCAAAGTCTTGTTCCATCGCCTGCTGAACTTGTCTCTGTGCCAACATGACGCTGCGACGGACTTTCTTGTCCTCCAAAGGTCCAGGAAAGATCTGGCTTTGTGCGTAGGAGCGTATGTTATCGATGTACTTCTTAGAGATGGATGATAAGGCACGATGGGGCGGGATATTAGAGAAGTAAAGGTCGTTAATCATGGAAATGTCCTCTTTAAGCGTCGAGGAGCTCAAAGAACCTGGGATGGGGTCACCCTCATCCCCAGATGAGCTCGAGTCTATTGACTCTAGTGGGTTTTTGAAGCTTTCCACCGTCAGCCAGAACTGGACGAGAAGGGACCGGTGCCGACGATCCATAAACTCCATCAGGTAGGAGAGTGACGTTGGATTGCTCAAGACATCGCGCAAAGTGAGCTGAGTTCGCGCATTAGACTCTGACGAGGCAGCTGTCTTCTACGATCCTCTGCATAAGCAGAAGTTATGAATTGCATGGAACGACATACCGAATCTTCACCGCCAAGGACTACTATGCGCTGTTCGGCAGTCCGCTTGGCGGTATAAAGTCTGTCGAGGAAAGCCACTACGTCTTCAGTCTTCTCACCACTTATCCATTCCTCCTTCTCATGATTAGCTAGGGGATCCGTTAAAATATGCTGTGAATATCTTGAATAAGCCGCTAACCAAGAAGTAACCTTGTCCTCCGAATTTCTCCCATGATGTCATTCTTCAGGCGACGAGCATCCAGAAGTGATGAACAACGATTGATGCTTCGGAGGAACGACTCGAACTGTCGCACGTCAGTGCTAATGGTGATAGTGTCCCCGGGTGAAATTGCGGAAGGAACATGGCTGTGCCGGTGGGGCGATTGTGCTTCCAAAACATTTCTCACTTTAGAGATGAGTTTCCTGTACACGTGCGATTAAAAGTGGAACAAAAAGTCCAAAGATTTTGGCAACATACTGCTGGTGTATTGCGGCGCCTGCCTGTGTTGACGTTAATGAATGAACTCGCACTTGACTTATTGACATACCACTTGCTCTATCATCCGGTTCCAGAAATCTGGGTCGGTAACCATATCCATGACCGGATAGAGCACCGCGCATGCCAGGATTTCTCTAACAGCTATTCTCAGAACCCTACTCTGAGCCTCTTGCTCGGGAAGAATATGCGAAAGAACCCGTTCCGCAGTAGCTCTGAGGTGTATCTCCTCATTCTGTTTCGTGAATGTTGAAGACAGATTCTCCACTGCAGGATGTAACTTGCCGCCCTTGCCTGCGTACCTGCTTGCCAAAAGCATATCCAACTCCTCAGATTGCGTGAGACGACGTTCCAGGGCTGCACCACGAAGTGCAACCTCTGACTGACGAAATTGCTCCATATGTGCAGTAACTTTAGGCAAAATTCGCTTCACTAGGAGAGCAGAAAGGTCAATAGTTGCTGTTCGCTCTAGAAACCGCTCAAGGGAATCATGGAGCACAGAAGAAACTGCCGTAGGAAAGGAAGGGGAAGACGATATGTCCTTGTACCAGGTAAGCACGAAGTCGCGCACGACAAAAATCATGATATCATTGAGGGTAGACGACACGACAGGCAAATCAGGGCACAATGGTGACAAGGATTGTGGGGTTTTCTGAGACCAGTGAGAACGAGTAAGGACAGCCTGCCATGCTGCGGGAGTTGAGAAAGCAAGGGGTCTAGCCGCATGTGCGAGAGCATTTCTATGCGGTGTCTGCTTGTCTAAGGCAACCCCAACGAAGATGTTGGCGACAAAACACGACAGCGCCACGAAAAGGACGACCACAGGAAAAATAAGGATGAGGGATATTGGTGAGGTAAACGCGCGAGCGACGACAGGAAATACAACAGCGAGAAATGCGACAGCCAAGGCAGACCTGGCGCTGATGAGTGAATGCATGTCGTGCATATGGCGAAGTCTGTACATCACTGCACTGTCGACGTCAAAGTCATGTTTTTAGACGCGTTACAATAACCAACACTTGCCATATATAGCACTCACTCTTAAATTCTACTTGAAAGGTTCCTTCGATGGACGTTGTGACGGGTAGCGGAGTAGTGAACTTGAACTGCAAAAGTGAGACTGTTCCGAATCAAGGTTTGGTTCCGACTATAATCGGCGGCTAAGCGCATTACACATAAGTTTTTTACAGCTGCACCTGAGCGCTGCATCCGATGAGCGGCAATCAAGCCTCAGGTATGGCTACACAGCGGCCCCTTTCCACGTTCGAGAAGTTTGTTTGTGGCGGACTGGCAGCATGTATGGCAGTCACCGTCACCAATCCTGCAGAAATGGCCAAGACGCGTATGCAACTCCAAGGTATATTGCATTTGCAAGAGTAATGAACCATACCATACTGACACGCCGGCAGGTGAACTGGCCAAAGTTGGGGGCAAAAAACTTTATAAGAACGTGTTGGATGTTCTCGCGAAGACTTGGAGAAATGAGAGCATCCGGGGTTTACAAAGAGGACTCGGACCGGCGGTGTGTAAACCGTCTATACCCATTCTCTACTGTCTGATAGCTTTCTAGTACATTTACCAGGTTGGATATCATGATTTTCAAAACTATGCACCCAAATAATATCGTTACCTTGCACAGATACTTTTGAATGGATCACGTCTGGGTATGTGACTTGATACGCCGCTTTTCAGGCCTTTAGCTAAGTACTACAGGGTTTTATGAGCCATTGCGACGAACCATCAACACTTCGATAGGTAGAGATAGCACCGATCAAATACCATGGACTTCTATTATCGCTGGTGCAGCAAGTGGTGCAGCAGGAGGTGTGCAGTAAGTTAAGATCGCATTCCCCTTTCTCATGCATCTTTTATCAGCGTCGCTCGGCAACCCGCTGTTTCTGATAAAAGCACGGATGCAGGTATATATGACAGCCTCGCTTAATTCAACCATCGATGACCACTTTGTCAGGCGTACTCTCCTGTATTACCAGTTGGCGCTCAACATTCTTACAAGAATTCGTTTGACGCACTGGCTACTATTTTCAGGGCGGAAAAATTTCGGGGTCTGATACGTGGTATAGATGCAGCCATTCTGCGGACAGCCATGGGATCTTCGGTACAGTTGCCTACGTACAATTGGACTAAAAACCAACTTGGCTCGAATGGATTACTGCCTCCAAACAGTATATTAACCTATCTCGCTAGTTCCTCCGTATCTGGAGTTTGTGTGGTATGTTCTTGCTTAATTCAGGTAACCAATAAACTGTGGCCTGACATTTCGTAGTGCATTGTCATGCAGCCTGCTGACACGGTCAGTCGCCTCCCTACTCCAAGTCGCAGTTGAAATTTTGAACTCACGTATACCCTCCATGCCCAGGCCCTTACCCGAGTGTATAATCAACCAACTACGCGCACGTCCGATGGACGTCTAGTGGGGGCACTATACAAGAATCCCATCGACTGTCTCTGGAAGACATTCAAAACCGAAGGTGTGCTCGGGTGGTACAAGGGTATGTAACAGCATGAAACCGTGACAATACTTTCTGAAACAATACGCGCTCTAGGTTCGACCGCACAGTTTCTTCGTGTTGCGCCTCATACGTGAGTGACTTTTGGCTCACAGATATACCCTCCTGAACCTGTTCACCATAGCATTATTACTCTTACGGCGAACGATATTATTCTAGGGCTATATAAGGACATCCGTAACCGTAGATTATGACCTTGACCTAATATTATTTAACTGAGTGCATTAAAAGATCTCCATCCCTCAAAGTCCATACAGCTACAATATTTCCACTGTCTTGACATTCATCATTTTGCAAACAGAGGTCCTATCTTTGACTCGCGCAACAATATCCTGATCTGTCGCAATTCTCGTGTACTCTCCGCCGCGCTGCTGCGCCAATAGAAACGCACTGAAAGGCTGTCCAAGGCGGGCAATTAATTGCAACGCTCGGGAGTGAGATTCCAAATCAACCGGATCAATTTCTCCAGGAGGCGGGGGCGCATCAAGTATGACGGACCCGGGGATGGGCCAATCATCGCCGTTCTGCTCGTCAGGCCCTGGAAATTCTGGCAGTTCGAGAAGATAACGATTCCACGGACGGACAAGCAAGAATATCTGCCTAATGGGCCTCGCGCGCGAGAACAGAACCAGCTTGTCACCAGTGGTGATCTTCAGGTCTTCCAGCCCGTCTGCCTGGACTTCATATGAACCAGGATGTGTCTCTTGCTCCCGGTTCCGGCTGATTTCTTTGACAGCGAATACGATGCAAGGCAGATGCAGCCGGCGGTTTGCAAATCGGGGAGCCCTCAGGGACTCGAGTTTGGAGTACAAGTTCACGGCCTGTTCCACAACCCCAGCATCTCGCAGCGAAGAGACAACTGTCTGCACCTCCTCTTCTGACAGAGATGGCTGCATGAATGGCGGGGCTTCATATGCCGTGATGTCAGCTGGTAGACAGCTGTTGAACTCAGATGATTTTCCGACCCAGTCCAGGGCAGTAATATCGCCCGACTGGGCCACAATCTCCTGCAGGAGCCGTCCGAGCGCTATGTGCTTTCTCTCGCCGTACATTATGTGTAGATGGATGCCAAAAATGCCACACAATGAGTACGCAACGTCTTCTGGTAACTTGGTGACACGCGCCGACGCCCACCGGAGTTTCTCCCGGGCGTCTTTCATCCCTGGACTGAATGAGACGAGGGCGCCTGGATCTATGCCCGTCGCATCCTCCAACTCCTGCATGATTGCAGCGGAGTGCTTGTGGTTGGGAGAATGATCACCGAGATAAAGCGTCCAATCATTCTGGTAGAAACGAACGACTTTAGGGGCCAGAAATTCCGGGACAGTCCATCCTCGCGTGTTCCAAGCGCTCCTTGCCAATGCGCCAGGCTGCGACGAAGGGGGAACGTCTGACAGGTAGACGATTGTGAGTGCTGAGTGACGATACCAGACAAACATAGAATTGAGTGATTTTTGGAGTTCGACCTGGTTATCCTGGTCGATGCAACACGTGTCAATCCATGCCCAGCGATACCCTGCACGACGGGCAACTATGCAGAACGATTGCAATTTCATGATGCCGCCAACTGGATTTCTCCAGTCGTACACGGGCTTGTTCTGAATGTCGTCCAGCTTCGGTTCGTTCCCTTCCCACCTATGTGAAAGCATGACACAACGGAAGTACTTCCTCACAGCTTCGGGGATGCGCTCCGTTCGGAGGTCTGTATTCTTCCTTGTTAATGACAAAAGTCTCTTGTACTTTGAGCTCTTTGTGAAGGTATTTATCTGTGCCATCCGATCGCATAGATGCCCACTGAGGGTGTCGAGTAGTCGCAGTGGAGCGTTGTCGAGTTCAGCGTCAATGGCCTTTCGAATAGCACCTTCTGCCTCGGATGGACTAAGATACTCGTGCCGCCGCTCTGGAGAGAGGGTCAGGCATTTTAACGCATGTGTATCTGGAGCTTACTTCTTATTTGCGGATCGGGGGCATCGTCCAACTTGGACAACATGGTTTTGAACGCCTCGATTGCTTCATCATAGCGTCGCGCCCCATGTAGCGCCACATGCTTCAACTCGTACCCGGAATAAAACGAAGGATTAAGTTCGATGACCTATGTATCAGCTGCATGAGCACAAGGTACGAATAGATAGGTGCCATCCCACCTTGTTTGCATCAAGAAGTGCTTCCTTCCAATCCTCCTTATCCAATTTCGCTCTACAGCGGTTTGCAAATATAATATCGGTTGCACAATCCAGGTCAATAACAGCCGAATACAAGTCAATAGCCTTGTCATTATCTTTCGCAGAAAGGGCTTCATCTCCTTCTTTAGCATAGATCAAGCTTGACTCTTGCTTGAAACCTGGTTCAAATATACTGAGGATTGTACTCTGTGTGAAATACCGAAGACTTGCCAGTGGACCAAACAAGACAGCTGGTCTTCGTATTCTCGTCGCTCATATCCATCATGTATCGGTACGATTCGATGGCTTCTCCAAGTCTACCTGTCCAGAGGAGCGTATCGCACCGATGTATGTTTGCAGTTTGCCATAGGGTTTTCAGGTTCCACCCAAAGAGCTGCACAAAACACACAGTTGAGTATGAAGTACATTCGGTCGTATCGTCAACGTACCACAACGAAATCCTCATATATAGCATGAATGGCCCATTTAGAGGAGAAAGCACTGGCCTCAATAGCGGCAGTGAAATGGTCAATGGCTTCGTCATGACGTTCCCTCTCCCAGGCATTGATTCCAAGTTTCAAACATAAATATGCCTGACGCGCGAAGTCAGTCAAGTTACGACCCTGGCATCGTTGAATAAATGATACTCACCTTTACGATACGACACGCATGAGTATCGGCATTGGGGAAAGCAGTAGCTAGCTCTTGGACACGCGACATTGCGTCCTCACATTGATCTGCACTAAAAAGTGCAACGGCCTGAAACTGTAATGAAGTAGGAGGTATATTGGCACGCTTTTGACATGCCTTGATCAGGAGAAGAGAATGGGTGATCTTTGGATCTTCGTTCGTGAACATGAACGCAAGGTCAAATGCTTTCATCGCGTCCTGGACTTTTTTTTCTCCGCAAAGGGCAATGCCTCTGGCGACATAACCTGTCAACGAGGGTTTAATCCTCAGGGACTATGTCATCATCTAAATCAACCTATTTTAAGGGGGTCAAGATGGGTCGGTGCATCTCACCTTGTCTGCATCCTGAAGTGCGTGGCCCCACTTAGCTATTCGCGCCAAAACGATTGCGCGATTGGCGTAAGAATTATAGTTGTCAGGATTGGCGTCAATATCTTGTGTCAGCAGTTCCTCAGCAGTAGCAAGCAAGTCCCCAGACATGCATGCATTACGGACTATCGTATTTAGAACCAGGATCTGCATGAAGTATGCCCATTGCGTTAGAGGGTATAAAATTATAAGAATCAAGAATGCAAACACGCCTTTGAAGCAAAGTCTTCGCCCTTGACATCAAGAGATAAGATGAGGATGAGATGAAGGCAGCACAGGGAAATCAAGGAGAACCTACAGTATCCCCCTGCAATGCGTCGTGTGGTACTACCCACTCTGAGACCTTGTTGTCGTACCCACCACCGAGCATGTGTTTGCCATCTGTGGAGAAGATAACAGAGAACACTTCGTCTGAGTGCTCAAGCTGGAATGAGGCGATAGTTTGTCGATCCGAGAGACGCCAGAGGCGGACAGTTTTGTCGTGGGATGCGGAGGCGACGAGGGTACCAGCAGGATTCACGACAATGTCTCTGATATCGCTTGCATGACCGTTCCATGGATCACCAACCTGCTTCCAAGTGGACGAATCCCACTCCCGTATAGTGGGATCGCAATAAGAGCCTGCTGAGAGTAGTCGTGCACCATCAGGGGTCCACGCGAGGGATAAATTGGGACTGATCGCTGGCACTGCATTGAAGTTTGCGACACGTTCCCTCGTACCTGAATTCCAAATTTGGATACCCTTTCCCGCGGCTAGAGCAAGAAGGCTGCCACATGGTGAATAACGAACGCAGTGGACTGGGGCACCACAATCAATTGGGTCTCCTTCTCGCTGCCTCGTTTCTGTGCTCCAAAGCTTCGTTGTCCAGTCCGATGAGCTAGTTGCCAGCACCGCGCCATTTGGAGAAAAGTCCACCGACGAGATCCATGTGTTGTGGGCATCGATGGCTTCCGTGAGCGATTTGCCACTGTCTCCCTCCCAGAAGATGAGGGCTCCCATCTCGTCACCGCTTGCTATCAAATTTCCGTCTCGTGATATTGCCACTGCCCACACGCAGTCACGATGTCCTTCCATTGTCTGTATCACAACGCCGTTCTTCAGGTTCCACAGCCGAAGCGTCTTTCCTGACGTCACCATACGTTCTCCATCCAGGAAGGCCGCAACTGCGAGCACGGGTTCTTCACCGTTTTCAAATGCTCGCACGGGTGTGCTGGTTGGAATGATGTTCTGCTCTGCATCTTCTGCCATTTTGTGCAGTTTGATGATTGTTGAGTACGGGATACTTATTGAGCACGGCCGTAGCTCAACGCTGTGAGGCAGGATAGAAGCGATGATGAATGCAATGCACCCCCTACAAACTCCCACAATCCACACAGCCCACTAGCGCCCAGGACCTGAGAGGACGGTGCCGTTACAACGAATTAAATATATCTCGGCTTGGTTCGACACAAGGGATCACAGCGCTAATGATGAACGACTTGACGGCACTACTGCCAGCCAAATGCGGCGGTGGTCAGGGAGGTAGCTGCTGCAGGATGCAGCAACATGGATTGGATGTTGTATTTTGAAACCCTCATCGTTGAGCTAACATAGATCACGAGAACAACCTCGGCCGTCCTCTGGTGCTCGGCCTCCGTTCACTACCCGTCAACTTCTATAACTAGTTCGCCTTACTTATACTAGGTGTGGTGTCTCACTCAAAATAGTGGCGGCGTGAGGGATTAACATGGTCATCCTTTCGGTACACAAGGGCCGTGCCACGACACGAGCTTGCGCTCGCCCTAGTCGGCGACGAACGGGATAGCGAGAAGCGTGGAAAACAACTCCCCAACGCCAAAGTAGGTTGAAAAGAGGTATGTACGTGGTATGAGGAATTAACGTCACAAAGGGTTTTCTTCTTACGTCCCTGACTAGGCACATCGCCCTTGTTGCGCCACCAGATATGTAGCCACTTATACCAATTTTATTCACTCACAGAGTTGCCCCCCCTTACACAGCCGCAATCCTTCTTAGGCACTGCGCCATCTTTGTCAGAGGCTGTCAGAGAGCTATTAGACGAGATATCGGGTCTGTTAGCCATTGTGTCATCGGTAGAACCTCTCACCACGCAAGAGGGAATGCCGTTTCGAAATTTCAGCATCATGCCAAGATCGTGCGTTATTTACGTTTGCTGTCTCATCCATCTTTCTTGAATACTTGGGAGGATGGAACTCAAACGTCCGGCAGATTGAGCTACGTATCTACTAGAACTGGAATGCCTCAATTTTGACCAGGCCACTGTACTCAGACGTAAGCAGTTATTGAAGTCTCAAGATGCGATAGTCTCCCGTAGCCAGACTCGGACCTTTATATATATAGACGAAAGAAGATGGTTGTTTCTTCTAATGAAACAGACGCGACTCGGACTGCATTGAGGATTCGAGCGTCAGCCTGAGATTCCTGAGAACAGCTTTCGGATCAATAACTGATGCGGGGTGGGCATTCCTCCACAAACAATATACTGCTCTGTAATTAGTAACCCAAAAGGTTATAAACTAGGAGTTAGTCAAGCCATTAATATTGCAGTCACCCGGAGCATCACTAGCATAGCCACTGTTAGAAGAAGAACCCGCACCGTGAGATAAGCAACCGATCGACTAACATCCTTTACAACTCCTTTCCCATTTTGCCTTTTTTGAACTCAGCATCGTTATCAGGCGAGGGACCCGACCGTCATGAGATGCAGAGGCGCCACAGCGTCCGCAGAGCAGTGAACGTTTGAACTTTGGGCATACTTGAGATTTCAATCTCCAACCGCAATCATAATCTTCATCGTGGGACGATGATCTAATACTGTGCTTGGTACAAACGTCCCCTTGGCTTTCCAAGTGGATGTTTGGTATGGACATTGTTCCTTCCTCAGGCCGTACTAAGCCTACCCCTGCCAACCATCGCTGTGATGGCAGGTAGGGGACACAGTCTCACAGGTTTTGCCTTCTTGGCTTAAGCTTGTTACTACACTGAGAGGGTCGCAATGTCCATGAACCAGCGCCCGTGGGACGGAGACGGATCCCAGCGTGAGCTACGAATGCAGTTGTTCGCAGGCACCTTTGCTCTGATTGTGGACTTCTGTGGTCAACTCAACCTAATTTCAGGCCATTGTTCTTTGGTAGTACACATGCAGTTTAAAATATATATTCCCTGCGCGTAGTATTTGTGGAGGTCAATTCGCAGAAACATTTTCTGTCCCAATTGCTTCACAATTTCTTAAATCAGATACGACCCAGTACCATGTCCCTTCATCGAAGTGCCCGTGCGTCAAAGCCCACACCGCCTAGGATGAATGAAGCACCAACGGATCTCCGTCACGGTATGCGCTCGGCCGGCAACCTAGTCCCAGCCCCATGCACAGCGAAACTCGACATCGATGAAGCGAAACTCTGCAAGCTATCCCGTGCAGAGCTACAAAAGCTTGCTAAAGTGTGTTTCACGCTTCTGGTAATGGACGCCACAGATATTAATATTGACCTAAAACAGAAAAACAAAGTGAAGGCCAATATGAAGAGCAAGTTGATCATCCAAGAGCTCCTGAAGCTCTGCAAGGTAGTTCCGCTCCGGTAGGTCCCTTTCTTCATGTTCGACACTGTGAATGGCCCTGACAATCGCTCAGTCAAGATGAAGAGAGCAAAGAGTCTCCGATGAAGAAGGCGAGAACGAGCCTGCACGATCACCCTGAGGCCGCCCCTTTTGGGTCACCACGAAGAGCGATGGAGGAAATTTCTGCAGTAGCTGGTCCTTCAACACAAACCATGGATGTATCAGCGGACGAAAGTCGTGAGTAACATGCGCTACGTCGAAGTGCAAACCTGATACTGCCCAGAGGATCATTCCATCATCCAGGAAATCCAGGAAGGGTCTCGGAATCCTACGCTGACAGCAGAGCACACTGCTCCGACAATAGCACCCAGAAACGCCGCCGACGTCGCCGCCGAAAATCCAGAAGGAAAATCGCAAACCCCATCAGTACTGGAAAGTCGAACGGGGCATGTAGCTGCTCAGGATGACACGAGTGATTCGGGATCTGACTTATCATACGCAAGTAAACACAGCCGCTATAACTCTCCCGTCAGCTCGCGCGCAGGAACGCCACCGCTCGAGGAACCAAGGATGCTCAAGCGGGCAGTGAGTATCATGAGCCAGATCACAGCCGACGATCAACGCCTTCTCTCCCAGATTGCTGCTCTCCGTGAAAGAGCAGCAATGCTGCAAGAGCAGGCGAGGAATGTGAGAGACGTCGTGCGGGCGGAGCAGGGACGGCGTGCAAGACTGGAGACATACTTCACGTACTGGAGGGAGATAGCGCCAGAATGGCCGAAAGAATGGTTGTACGAAGAAAGCGAGGAAAAAGAACGGATGCAGGCAGAGCAAATGCCGGCTATGGCACTGCCGTCCATAATACGGTCGTATGTGCTCCGTCTGTCCTTGACTTTCTTGCGTTCCTAACCACTTGGTTCATAGTATATCACCAGCAAGTATGTCAGGCCCACCCGCGGTGCCCTTCGACGCAAGGGAAGTACAGTGAGCTGTCATTCGCACATTGTTCGTTCGCTCAACTGATGAATACCAGGGCGCGTATATTCACTTGAAACGTCGCCAGGCGCAGCAGCAACAGGAAGCTTATGAGAGGGGGAATGGGGTAGCAGGCCCACCTGTAGATGTTGACCAACCTTGCGAACGCGCAAATCGTCTGCTTTCATCCCAGTCCGCAACTAATAGAGGAGCAGCAAAGCGAACATTGCATTTAAGTGCTACCTCGAGCTTGCTTCTAATAGAAAATTTTCGTTCATATACATGTATGATCACTCACCAACTGGCTGGCAAAACTAGCCTACCATAATGGCACATGCTCCATCTACAGGGTGAATCGTGGGCCATGGCCCTCCGTGACCCCAGTGTCTTATCATACTATGTAAGATGTTCAGCCTGAGCCAGTGTTAGAACAGGGAATGAAGAGAAAGCTCGCACCATCAGACTCAACCCTTCGAAATACCACCAGGAGGTTCAATAGCGTGAACCACAGGGCATCATTTCTCGCACTTGTGATTCCACCTATCATGTAGATTCCTGGAAGACCAGTAGAGAAACAATGGGAGCACTCAAGAGTTACAAAGACCATGGTCATTTTGTCACCAGTCACTTCTCGCCCTCGGACGCTTCCGAATTTTGCAGTGCCATGTCAGTTTTGCGTCAAAGGTGTCTTTGTCTTCGGAGGAGCAGATAATACTGCAAGTTGAAGAATGATTTTACGAAGCGCTCAACTGATCAATCACGCCGTGAGTGCGTACTGCGTAATACATATTTCATACTCCGGCATCATTGAAAGCTCCAAGTTACTACCTGGACATCTCCCAAAAAATCGACTGAATATTTAAAAATGCGTCGAAACAGAAGCAAGGCTGAGCAGACCGCAGATGAAGGCACTCATGTGTCCAACAAAAAAGTGAACCCGACCCGGATTGAACGGATGACCTTATGGATTTCCACGACTGGAATCATACGCGCTACCACTGCGCCACGGGTTCATGGAGTAATGCCTTCACCAACTTGATATGGCTAGTGATGCTGTGACTGGACCGAGACGGCTGTTGGCTGCGTTTCAACCGGGGTCCTGTCTTCCGCGCCCCCAACGGCGATTGTGTGCATCGCTGCTTGTTTGACAATGATCATGATCACCTCAGTCTTGAGCAAAAAGTATTATTATATTCTAGCCTACACTATTATACCCATGTCAACTCCGCACTTTCGCATGTACTCAGCAATCATCCAGTTACGGCAGCCGCTTCCATTTAGTATTCTTTGTAGTGGCAAGGTATACCTCAGATCCAGGACCGCGTTTCATCCAAGCAGACATTTGCTTGGGCAGTAAGTTTGTGACCTGGTACAAAGTATGAGGCAAGTTCCACTGCTCCTTTGAAAGTAACTCACAAGGAACCTCTGGCCCACTTTAAAGTCCCCTGTGTTAGATCCTTCAGCGATTGTCAAGTTGAGCACATCCCAGACAGTTAATTGAGCCTGGCGAGAGTCGTTACCGCCTCTTGTGCCTGGATATGCATCTTTCACAATGATAACACGGAAATTCCGTACTTCTCGAGGAGGGCATTTGGTCTGCGGAGCACTCAGTGGACAACTCTTTCATGCACGTATCAAATTTACCTGCAATTCTCGCTCGATTTCCTCTGCAACGGCTTCACGATCCCGCAGAAGCTTCTCTCTGATGAATGTGGCAAGACTGCCTGCTTCAATGCGGCTGAGCCGTGAGAGTATTGGCTTGGCTTGATTAGCGTCACTCTCTTCCAAGGATTCATATATGTCAACAAGATTGTCTGGCATTTCTGTAGCAATTCGTGAGCGTTGTGCAGCCTTGATCACAGCGGTCGTCTCACCTTCGTTTTTGACACTGAAGTTGGGTCCCACACGCTGTTCAAGCCTCTCCGCGTATCCCGTCATCAGCGACGCTCGTTTCTCTAGATCTGACCAGAGCTTCGATGCAGCAACTTCGCGCTTCCTCTGATAGAGAACATGAGTACCAGACATCACGAAGAGCTCTTGACCTCACCCTCCATTGTTCACTCAAGCCATTCTCTTCTTTGGCACCGCGGGGGCCTTCCATCCGCCTGCCGTTTTCGTCCTCGATGAACTCAACGTATGCGATGGGATGAGACTTTAAGTAAAAGTCAGCTATGCCTGGGTACTATATGCTCGCCATTACCTTGACAACTTCTACAGCTGTGGCGGCCACGATTCCGCCGTCCGGTGTTAGGCTGTTGAATGTTGCAATGAACGGACTTCGCTGGAACCCAAGCTTTGCGTGCCAAGGAGCCATATGGGATGAGTTACCTGTGAGCACCAGGACGTTTGATTCATATGCCTCGAGGACTTCCTGCCCATCTTTGCGCTCTGCAGAGAGCTACATGGAAAGTCAACCAATGCCAGAAGCCAAGATACGAAGTAAGCCAGTTACCTTGGCTCCAGCAACAGCGATTTTCCTCCCGACTTTGATATGACCTTTCCGGATCGCTCTGGCAAGGGGCTGATCCACCCTCGCGCGCAATCTATACCATCCGTCTGTCACCTCCAATTCGGGATGTGATGCAGCGGGAAAACCATCTTCATCTTCTCCAGCTGACGACCACGTTACATTTGATACGCACAGCACCATTGGAGATGCAGCGGGTGCGTCCCTTGTGGTAATCAGTCGGAGTGGAGGTCGCGATGACCCATTCAAATCTCGTTCATATCTGGGTCGATGATCAGTCACGGAAGAAAGGGATAGACGGATGGTACAACCTGTACAGCAGCTGACGAATCACTTCAGGCCAGCACCACCGTTTGCGATTGGGATTGGATTCTGCTTCCGGTTCGAGTGCAACCATTCCAGCCAGCTTCCAGAGAATAAGTTGCCAATGGTTGGTGACCCATTCCTCTGTGACCAATGAACACCCTCTTGTGTGAAGTTCTTCCAGAGCGGCAGCAGGTCCGAGAGGTTTCGCATTGGAGAGCTGGGAACCTTCGATCGGCTTAACAGTTGGTGTATGAAATGAGTAAAAGAGAGCGGTGCTTGGTGCTATCTGGCTCAGCTCTGTGACATTTCTACGAAAGCGAATTAGTAGCAAACGTAGTGGCGAAATCAACTAACTGACATTCCCAGATCCTTCAGTTCTTTGGTTGCGTAGGCTTGTGGCGTAAGACCAGAAGTGGCAAGTGTCGTCCTTCCTGCGGGAGGGACTGTAGCAAAAGTGTTGAGCCATCAGATAGACCGCTTACGAAACACATACCAAGATTGAATACTTCGCCTGTACCTTTATCTGGCACCTTATTGACTGGCCTAGGAGATTGGATCGCTGACTGCGGATACACTGGTCGTTGTAAGCTGGAACTAGGGGCGGCAAGCTGCCGTGTAGTTGATGACGACAATTCTGGAGGCTTGACGCCTGGTTTGAAAGGTGTCACAAAGTTGGGCTTGACTATGCCACCATGTAAGTTTCGCGGGGTCAGACCCAACGGTCGAAATCCACTTCCGGCGTTAACCGACGCAGATGGTGACGGACGGACAGGCGTTGCTGGCATAGCAGGACTACAAGAAGGGATATGAGAAGATGCAGACGCGAAGCCATGGTGATGAGGATTGAGGGGAGAGTTAAGATATGCAGCACCCCCTGCCCCTGCAAAAGGCTGTCGCGGCAGTATGGAGCTGATCAAAGGAGATTTGAATGCTTTTTGCTTTCCCTTGATATTGCCAAGTCCAAACGTTGGTGTGCAGAATGTTGATCCAGCTTCAAATGGCTTTCGGGTAGCCATTGCAGGAGTTGGCGTATCTGGTACTTGAGGCGTAAAAGAATTTTGTACTGCTCCGAGAACGGTGCGCCGGGGCGAGGACGGAGGTTGCACAAATGAAGCAGGCGCGAACCCTCCGGAATGCTGAGAGGAACTCGTGTCATTGACCTCATCTTGCCACACCTTTATCTTTTCCTCCGCCTTGCGCAATGCGGCGCTTGACGGGACGATAAGCTTCCCTTTTCCAACGGACGTAAAACCTATGCTTTGGGTGTGAACAGTGCTCGCATCGAAAATGTTCTCTTTTGCAAGCCGAGATGTAGCAGGTTGAAAGCCTACGAAGGAGGCAGAAGGTGCTGAAGCAAACCACGAGGAGTAATCGACTTCTGGGGGTACCTCAGGCGAAGGTGAACGGCATGCTTCATCTACATTCTCAATAGACAAAGATGATGCGGACTTGAAGCCTAGTGGTGGGATAACGGCAGATGCTTTGATAAATGATGCACACATGGATGCTTTCGAAGTATCCGCATGAGCGGATGGGTCGTTTGCCAAAGCAAATGGATTATCATCGCCTTGAGCAGCAAAGTCTTGCGAGGAAAGCAACTCTTGATCCAATGACGTGCTACAATCTCTTGCCTTGCCTTCAATCGAGTTGATCCTGCGATGGGAGTTGGGGATGGGTTTGCGAGAAGGAGCCTGCTGAGACAAGCGTGCCTCTATGGCATCAAAAGCACTCATGTATTCTTGACTCATATCGCCAACTTGCTCGTCATAGGTCGGAGATGACATTCTCATCCTTTTCCTGGCTGGAGAGGAATCTGAGATGGTTCGGATGTCAGGCCTGGAAAGAAAGACCCGGCGTTTCTCACCTGGACTGCGCATTGTTAAGAGATCGCTTATGTCCGGGTCAGGCTGAAGGAATTGAGAGATGTCGAACGTTGGAATCGTATGAAAGGAGAACGACGACGGGGCAAAGTACCAATGCGATCTAGACGACGCGACGCGTTTCTTCCTCACGTGCAGCATATTATATAAGCAAAAAGTAATCTTCTGCTGGCTGCAGCTGATATCGAAGTGCACACCGGACCATTCGCTGACACTACAGTAGGGACATCATCAGATCAGACAGGGTTCTACTTACAATGACTGGAAACAAAGAGATTTCCCTTTTCTTCCATGATGCCCTTCCTGCCATAATATACATTGCATGCTAGTCCTAACATGAAGTATCACCGTGACTCCTTGGGCTTGGTGTGAAGCTTGAAATAAAGGAGATTTCGTTTCGTTGTGATTTCGGCGTGACTGCACAAAAATACAACATGGATATATCTGCCATTACAAAGTTGTGACTGATCAAGCCACCAACGGTGACCAACCTCGGGTGAGCCAAATTCCATGACCTCCGCTTGTCTTCCGTCCCTAAAAATTCGTTCCTGAGACTGCCCGGTCTAGTTCTTCTTGGTTAACCTAACCCAAAACCCTTTCCGCGTCCTCCACGCTCTCAAAACATTACTTTCCTCAAGTTCTTCTTACTTTGTATCCCTCGCCGACCGCGCAGGTCCACCAGCACGACGTCTGGGGATCAAACACCTATGAACGGGACAAATATCCATCCCAGTCAGAATGCAATAGGTTCCCGGGCAGCCAAACCCCCTCCCACAGGTCTCGCTCCTTCTGCACCCACTGTCGCGCCTCCTCTTCTTCCCAATCATGCTAATCCACCGAGTACGAATCGAGCAGTACTACCCCACCCCAACAACACCGCTGTCAACGGGTCCTATTCTCATAACCATAAAGGCAAGAAGAAGACCGATACACCCGTTGATCCTGCTGCCATGTACGAGTCTCTGAAGAACAGGATCGCGGCACTGGAGGAGGAGGAGGTGCTTGAGGAAGAGGAGGAGAGGATATTTGGTGCGTGCGCGGTAATTCCTGGCTTAATACCCCAACTCAGCGTGCATCAGCTGAAGAGGCTGTAAAGTCGGTGAAAGGCATGGAGGAGAATGCGATTCATGCCAAGTACATTGAGCTTGTGCGTTATCATTGGTATACCGGGTATATGTGTTTCTGAACGCCGAAACCACAGTTCGCAGAACTGAAGCGATTGGAACGCGACCATGCAAAGGAGAAACAAAAGTTGGTTAAGGACAAGGATGCGGGTACGTGCGATTGACGCCTCTCCGTTCTATGGTACTCATATTCCGTAAAGCAAAGGGTCAACTGGCGAAGGCCAATCAGACCAAAGTTAAAATGGAGAATTTGGCCCGAGAACTCCAAAAGGTCAGCAGCTTTACGACCTGATTCCGTTCTCCAACTGACTTCCGGCAGGACAACAAAAGACTACGGGTATGCATTACTGCGCAAGGATGTTTGTCCACTATGCTTACAGCGACCTAGGAGGACAGTAAACGTCTAGAACAATGCGTAAATGAGGCACAAGGAGAGGTATGTGTCTCAGCTAGCTTGCCTTTGATATAACCGACCAACGGTACCTTCAGGTCCTGCAGATGAGAGCGGACATGGTGAAACGAATCGATAAAACCAAAATGCAGGACACCAAGTACCGCGAGATGCCTGACATTGTCGTGAAAGTGGTTTGCCGATATCGAGCCGAGCTCTTTTTCAAAATCTCACGCAAAACTAAATTCTCCCGGCTATTCAATGCATGGACGGATAGAATGGAGGCGACCGGAGGGAAGAATGAAGAGGGGAAATCAGCGGTGAGCGGCAGGCAGATGAATGGCAGTGCGAAGTCAGAAGCCGCCAGTACGCACACCGCCGGATCCACTGCGCCATCCTCCATGCAGTTCATCTTCTCCCATAATGGTCGGACAATAGATGCGGATCAAACACCGGAAGAGCAGGGGGTGGAAGACGGAGATGAGATCCTTGCGGTGGAGCTCATGGACCTTACCGAAGGACCCGGGTTGGATGACTGGGTGAGTGGTAACATGAGTCACGTTAGAAACTGAGGCCAAGAGGTATACAATCATAGGAGGAGCTGCCAGAGTCTCGCCGTCAGCGGCTCAGGAAGAATTGGACAAATGATCCCCAAGAGTGAGTTTCCACATTTTACTCCTTCGATTAGGTGACTCTATGTGAGTAGCGCTCGGCGATCATTAGAAGACATATTCGATGGCGTGTACGTACCCTCCTGTTTTTGAGGATGCCTGCCCCCTAAGATGTCAACGTAGAGTACGAGAACGACTAAAGGAAGTCCTCCGACAGTACGAGCTCCGTGAACGACATTTTGAATGCGTCATCCGTTCAAAAGAGCTAGAGGTTCTCCTATCTCGCGCTCGAGCAGCAGAGCAGAAGCAACTAGCTGAGGGGGAGAAAGCGCATGCGGACAGAGTAGATGAGGAGGTGATTGAAATTCCGTTCCTGTCTGTTGCACGTCACTTTGACACAGACTTAGAATCAACATATCCGAAAGGAGCTAGAAGATGCACAGAATGGTCAAACGATGCTAATCGATAAGCTCATCACCTGCTGCAAGGAGGTGTGTGATTTATCTGTCATGCGTTGCGTCGTGTCTTTTGGGAGATCTGACGTACTAATGCAGCCAAATGCCGAGCGAACACAACGCTTATTCGCCTCTCTTCGAGATGAGTTGGAAAAGCGAGGATCCAAACTTGTAGACGGTCCTGTAGGAGGTTGAAAACCTCAATATTATCATGGTTCAGCTCAATTTTAAGGGGAAAGTGAATCAATACTGGTATGAAATGATCGGGTGTACAAGTAAGGCATATCGTATCGATTGGGAGTGTGAAAGAGGCTGCCCGTGCACCATGCGAAAGAGTAGTCGTACAAAGAAAGTCCCCAGTGTCCAAACTCAATCAGAAGTCCGTGATGCTATGCTACAGCGGCTAGAGAAGAGCGTCCAGCTCCACGATGTTTTCCACATAACCTGACTTGGTGAAGGTCTTGCCCTTCAAAGTATCCAGGCCCTCGCCAGCGTAGCTGACTAGTGGCGAGAGCTCGATCTCCACACCATCTTTAACCTGGGCACCAGCCCTCTCCAAGAACCGCTTGTGCTGCGCGAGCAGGTCACGGCGGCTAGTGTCTGGGTCATCTGCACCAGTACCAGGCGCATTTTTGAGCGGACTGAATTCCTCATTACGTGCAACTTCCAAGACTGCAAAGCGCTTCGTGAAGGGGAAGACGTCAAACACAAACAGCTCGAGCTTCATGCCGTTTGGTTTGTTCGGCTTGACCGCCCCCCCAGTCTCTAGATCAACTGTGGGGATCTTCTTGCGAGCAATGTGGAATGCAAGGTCATCCTCGAACGATTCGATCGACCTGAGATAGCTTGTCGTGTAGAAGTGATTGGCGATATTGGCGGCATTGAAAGCTAGTTCGCCGGTCCTGGGGTTACGAAGCTCTGCTTGCTCCTTAGAGATCTCCGAGTACTCGACAACGCTGAATTTGTCTCCCCTACAGGCGACAACACCGACGGACTCTGAGGGCGAAGTTTTGGGGACTACTTTAGCAGCACAGTCAGCTTGTTTGGATATGCAGTAGCCGAGGAAGACGGGATCGGCAACCTTGACAAGACAGTTGTCTACGCAGTAGGCATGAACGTAGAGTATTCCTCGGCGAGTCAAGTCATCAAGGACAGTTGCACTGTCTGACTCGGATAGAGGTGCGCGAGTAGCGGCATACAGCCCGCCATTGCCATCAGGGGCAACTGCTACACGTGATGTGCTCTCGAGCATGATCTTGCCGTCTGCAGTTAAACAAGGAAGAGTGCCTGATGATGTTGGTTGGTCAACATGTAGGAGCTGTAAGGAAGTAAAATATTACCTTGTTCGAAGAAGATGACATTCTTTGGATCAAGTCCGAAGAAATTGTTCTTCGTGAAGAATGCCTCGGTCTCGCGACGCGTAGGACCGCTTGTCATGACATACCACGGAATGACGACTGAACCTGCAGGCTTGCTACATTCCTCCTCAGCAACAACTTGAAGGCGAGCAATACGCTCAGCCTGGTACTGGAAGAGGCTCTTGTGGGAAGGCAAGCCTATGTCGTAACAACCCTTGGGCGCTGAACTGCCCAAGCGGGTACCTTGGCCACCCGCCATGAGGAGAACACCCACCTCCCCACGTGCGATAGCCTTCAAGCCCTCACTGCGCCACTTCTTCTCGTTCGCAGGGTCATTGACGACAGATTCACATGCCCCAACGGGAAGGGGTTCAATGGGCTCCGGATTAGCAGCTTCCTTCTCAGATGCGATAGCCTTCTTGTAGATCCTGTTCACGCGTTCGACGTCAAGGTTTTCGAGCTGGCGGGTAAGAGTCTCCCGTTCTGAGTCTGAAATGTTTGACCAGAAAGTGAAGAGATGGTCATGACCAGCAGCCTGGTATTGCTTGCGGATATTATCGACGGTCATTCTGACCCAAGTAAAACGTATGAAACTTTTCTGGATGAGGATGGACGAAAGAAAAGGACGTGGCACTGTCGCAGGCTTTTGAATGAGATGAGCTTGGAGTTTCTATTTTCCGGACGAGTAGCATTTAAACCGGTGCTTGCCGCGTTCATCACCGTGAAACTGCTTTCATCACGCCGCTGTTGCAGTCCATCCCACAGCCCTGACAACATAGCCCAAGCCCTTTGCCTTCCGTTGCCGCTAATTTACTCCTGACGGATCTCTTACAAGGGCGATTCCGTTCCTCCGTCTGACAATACTTGCAAAGTGACAAGAATATTAGGCGCCCGACAATCAGTAGTTATCACATTGGGCCGCATCCATTTTTAATTCTGGAGCAAAATTAGAACGAAGCACCAGAACCCAACGACGAGATGCAAGTTATGTAGCTCGCCGTGATGCGATGAGTCCAATGGCAATTTTGCGTGAAAAATTTCACCGTTACTACAATGCTTATGCAGAGGTGACTTCCGTGATCATCGTCAACTGCATGACATGCACGACATATACATCATTCGGCAGTCCCGGGGGCAGCGTAGGTAACACTTACGGTTCAAGTGTGTAACACTTTATGTATATCACTTGTAAGTGTCCTTCTATTGGGAATCAATCTGAGGCTTTTTAGACTCCACCGACTTCTCTTTCGGAGAGGAGCCGATTTACACAAATACGCACTGACGCACCAGTGACTACAAGCGAGCAAGGTGACGCTAATCGAACTCACTGATTTTTCATATAAATTACAGGTGTCATGGAACTGACGATATCCCATTTTATTTTCTTCACTCTAGCACGGCCAGCATTATGCATCTGCTGAGTCGCCTAGTTAGTCTTGCTGTGCTCGGACTTCCTGCAATTCCATCTGTGCTGTCTTTCCAGCCAGGCTTCGACTATGGTTCTAAAAAAGTACGGGGCGTTAATCTCGGTGGTTGGCTTGTCCTCGAGGTAAGGCATTCAAACGTGGCTTCCGTCCTCTTCTTATTTGTCTCTAGCCTTGGATCACGCCCAGTATATTCGAGAACATTGGTAACACTAGCGTCGTTGACGAGTGGACCTTCGGACAGCAGGACTACGACACTGCTAAGGCAGCCTTGCAGAACCATTGGAATTCCTGGATCACTGAAGATGACTTTGAAGCCATTGCGGCGGCAGGGTACATTTTTGTTGATACTCACCGAAATCTCTCTGAAAGATTCTACAGCTTGAACCATGTCCGTCTGCCTATTGGCTACTGGGCATTTGAAGTTGGTGCAGGAGAACCGTACATAACTGGCCAGCTTGATTACTTGAAGAAGGCCATTACCTGGGCATCGAATCATGACCTTAAGCTCATCATTGACCTTCATGGTGCGCCTGGCAGTCAGAACGGGTGAATATGTCGTCTCAATATCATATACCGTACTAAAATTCCTTTCAGTTATGATAATTCTGGTCATAGAATGTCATATCCCACGTGGCATTCTAATCAGACCAACGTCGATAGGACAGATGCGATTATTAAAACAATTATTTCCATGGTCGACTCGGAGACCGAGACAGTGCCGATCATTGCGCCGCTCAATGAGTGAGTTCTTTTCTTTACTAGCTCTACTTCCAGTTCGACGCTTTTAGACCTGCAGGTTATGACGGTGATGATGTCCTCAAAGTCGTGAAGCAGTATTGGTATGACTCGTATGGGAACATCAGGCGAGGACTAAACCTTCATCTCAATCTCAACCAGTAATGACTGGAACCTATAGATACCCTTATGACTCCTCTACGCAAAGCAATACTGTGGAACTCATTCATGATGCATTCCAAAATCTAAGTTATTGGGACGGCTTTATGACTTCCGGATACCAGGGCGTTGCAATGGACACTCACATCTACCAGATGTTTTCAGACGAGGTCTGCACCCTTTACTCTATGACATAGCGTATTGACAACACAACACGAGCAGGAAGTTGCCTACAGCTATTCCCAGCACATCGAGGAGGCATGCAGCCATGGATCCGATCTCGCCAATTTTGACTTGTGGATATTTGTCGGTGAATGGACCCCTGCATCCACAGACTGTGCAAAATGGTTGAACGGTCGCGGTGATGGAGCACGCTATGATGGAAGCTTGTCTGGCTCTACCCGCGTCGGCAGCTGTTCGGGCAAATCCGGCAATGCGACGTCTTTTAGCTCAAGCTACAAGACCTTCATGCGCCAATACTGGGAGGCCCAAGTCATCACCTATGAGAAAGGCGACGGGTGGATTCAATGGACCTGGAAGGCTGAAAACGCAGATGACTGGTCCTACCAGGCTGGATTGAAGTATGGGTGGATACCCCAAGACCCCACTGACCTGGAGTACCCGAACATTTGCGATTGAGAAATGGAATGAGCATAAATATACCCGAAGGCACACATCAACGAGCTAAATATTGCCGTGGACTCTTTGTATTTAGTGACCTAGCCAAAACATACCCTTCTCTCGTTTTAATCAATATTTTACTCCAACTGTCCGACGACACGGGAAAGATGTGACCTTGGACAAGGGTTGGTCAAGCGTACGGTTATATTCGCAATGCGCATTGTTTGTTTCAAGTTGTGCCAGTGAATTCGTGCCCCATCATGACCTACGGTAATATCTTCAGTATTCATATGAATCAACAAACGTTACACACCAACTACCTAAGAGGAAGGGAAACAGTCATTCCTTCTACATAATAACGCTTGAGTTTGCATTGGCTTGGGCGTGTACGTATCGAGTCCCCTGCGGCGCCAGATGGGCGGGTGAGTCACCTGTGCACTCCAAAGTAGTATGTTACAGCTCAATACACGCTCAGGAAGCATCTTCTGCTAGCCCGTTCCATGCTGCAAGCGGATGCCCCATGTGGTCCGTATTTGCTCATACCTTTCTCCATATTCTTATCCTGGGTCCCGCCAATCCCCACGTGAAGCTACAATGGCCCATGCTACAACATGTGACCAATTATCTCGTTTCTGATAGGCGTTGAAGTATCACCCCATACTGGCGCTGCTCTCTCGCGATTGAGGACCCGGATCGGTATCGCTGGAACGGCAGCTGTGCACGAAATAGTCATTTCTGTGCTGAACACCTGCGGAGTGGAGTGGGTGAGGGGTGGAAGCACTTCTCGTAGATCAGCAGCCTTTCTATGACCTCGTTGGTTCCATCAACGTACCCGAAGTTAGAACACTTATAAGATGCTGAAACTGGCTCTACGGATGTACGTTCAACTAGGTTTCTGATGCGCCGCTACATGTTTTTGGCCCTCATAGAGCTTTCTCTGCTACACTTCGTATTATCTCAGATCAATCCTGGTTTCCCTTATGGATCTGAGAAGGTGCGGGGCGTCAACCTCGGAGGATGGCTCGTACTCGAGGTTAGTGTAATGATGCGGACGGTTAAGGTCCCTAACTGATTCTTATACTTGGATGTAGCCGTGGATTACTCCCAGCATATTCGACAATACAGGAAATCCAAATATTGTTGATGAATGGACATTTGGACAATATTACGACCGGGCCACAGCAACAAGCGTGCTACAGAACCACTGGAACACATGGATCACGGAGAGTGACTTTGCAAATATCGCTGCCGCCGGGTATATGCTCATCTCGCAAGAGTACATATCATGAATGTCAACTGACGTTGGCTACAGATTGAATCATGTGAGACTGCCTATCGGATACTGGGCCTTCGACGTTAGCTCGGGGGAGCCATACATACAGGGCCAGCTGCCTTACCTTCAGAATGCTGTACAGTGGGCCAGCCAATATGGACTCAAGTTGATAGTTGACCTTCACGGCGTTCCCGGAAGCCAGAACGGGTGCATGCTATTGTTGCACCATCTTTCCTGCTAGCTCACTCAAACATCCAGGTTCGACAATTCTGGACACAGAATGTCATATCCCACATGGCAGTCGAGCCAAACGAACATTGCCCGGACAGATGCAATCATCAAACAACTTGCTTCCATGTTTGCTGGTCAGGAAAATGTTGTTCCTATCATTGAGCCCATCAACGAGTGAGTCCATCTCAAAGAATCATCTCCGAGGAATTGTGACACTTTTTAGGCCAGCTGGATATTATTCGGACATTCTGGCACCTTTGAAACAATATTATTACGACTCCTATGGGAACATCAGGTAGAATCATTGCCAATTGTTTCCTTGGGAAAGGGTGGTAATACATCATGCAGGTATCCATATGGCACATCTACGGAAAGCAACACTGTCGTTCTACTCCATGATGCTTTTCAGCCTCTGAGTTACTGGAGCGGATTCGAGACCGCACCTAACTGGCAGGGAGTGGCAATGGATACGCACATTTACCAGGTATTCTCCGTCTCGGTATGTCCACGATCGGCAACTCTTCCAAATCTCATGACGTGTCCCTATGCTTTCAGGAGGAAGAAATGTCTTGGCAGGAACATATCAATACCGCATGTAATACTCAATCCACGCTTTCCGGTTTCGACCTCTGGCTTGTGGTTGGTGAATGGTCACCTGCTGCTACAGACTGCGCTACCTACCTAAACGGCAGGGGGGTTGGGTCCCGCTACGATGGTTCCTACCCTGGTTCCACTTATGTTGGTAGTTGCGTAGGGCTTACGGGAAGCGCATCCACTTTCAGCTCAAGCTACAAGACTTTCCTCCGTCAGCTCTGGGAAGCGCAGGTAATTTCATACGAGAAAGCGAACGGGTGGATTATGTGGACGTGGAAGGCAGAGCATGCAGATGAGTGGTCATACCAGGCTGGATTGCAAAACGGCTGGATACCATGGTCTCCTACTAGCCTCGAATACCCCAACATTTGTGGTTAGATGCACTCATTCACTTTATACGCTTGTGCAACTGTTTTATGCTTTCTAGAAATAGCGTCTATGTTGCACGTATGATAAAGTAATTCCGTTGCTATGAGATAAACAATTAGTTAGTCAGAAAGCATGCAAAGATCTAAGCGAACATATGATGCGATGCCTACTTCATGCCCCTGCGACACCATATTTTCGAAGTGTCGCCTTCCAGTCTCCTACATCCCCACGTCCCATCGTCAAAACCGTGGCCTTGTTTCCAGACGCAAGTCCGAATAGTCTAGTAGCGACGCGGCGTACACAGTCAGGGGTCACCTTGTCTACTTCCGCGGTCATATCAGTAACGGGAATTTTCCGACCGTGAACCAAGATCTAACATAAATGTGAGTATGCAGGTAGTATTATCTATAAACTCTTCATACCTGTCGGCCAAGGTCCTCCACCTCCACCGCTCGACTCTCGAGAGCCATCATGAGACTTGATTTGAGCTGATTCTTGGCACGCTCGAGCTCAACTTGTGGTACAGATTGGTATATGAGCAGGCTAAGCTGATTGACTAGATGAGGCAGGATCTGTGCAGGAGTGTTTCCTCTTTGGCCAGGAGCATTGGGGACAAATGAAGCGAAAAGGCCGAAAAGTGAAGAATCCTTGTAAATGTGGTGAAATGAAGCGCAGTGATCGATTTGGGTGTAATGGTTCAGGATGTGTGTGTAGAGTCTGGAGTACATGCCCTTCCCAGGTCCACCTATAAGGGGTTAGAAAAGCTTGCGATGTGGAAAAGTCGTAAATACCCACCTGCTGAGAAACTTCCACCACCTCCAAGGAGGACTTGGATGGTGGCAAGGGCATATATATCGTCGTCATGGATACCTACACCCTCAAACGCTAGGTAGAGTTGATCGAACTCTGTCGTACTCGGGATGTGATGCACGCCGCCCACATAATTAGAGTGAGGGTTTAGGGGAGAAGGCGGAGGTTCTGCGGAAGAGGATGTAGGGTACAGATATGTCGATGCAGCACGAGTTAGTGACTTGTAGAGTGAGGGCGAGGACGAGGGAAGTAAATGAGGTGGTATATTTTGCGTAGCTGACGGTTGGAGCGATGAAACAGATGACGCTGGCGCGGATTTGAGGGATGAAAAGTATTTATCAGCCAACTCTACTAGCCGTTCATGGTGCATCCCAGCACCAGCAATCACCATCCTCTCTGGGCGGTACCAGTCTGTGATACAATCTCGAAGTAGGTCTCCAGTAATTGCGTCTATTCGCTCTTCTGGGCACAGGAGGGGATTTCCCAGTGTCTTCCCACCGTATGCAACCTCATGCAAGATCTCTGGCAGAATCATTTCAGGCTTCTGATTAATTTCGCGGATCTCGTAACGAGCGGCATCTCTCTGGACGTCGAGTTCCTCGGGTAGAAATGCAGAATTCAAAATAGTATCTGAGATAAGCGAAAGAGCAAGAGGGGTGGCTTGGTTGAAGTTGGACGATTGGTACATGACAGACTCGCGTGACGAAGAGCACATGATTTGACCACCTAGCCTGTCGATTGCGGAGGCCATATCTGCCGTGGAGCGCGAATGGGTGGTCTGAGCAATACATACAGCAGTTAGCATTGGCAGGGGGAGAGTATATTACCGAGGGCTGCACACCTTGAAGGCCATTCTATCTAAGAAATGGCTAACGCCTGAAGTTGACGAGTCTTCATACCTAGACCCTGCATCTACGTAGAGTCCAACGGACGAAAAATGACCAGGAGTCGACTCAGTAGCAACTCTGATTTTGTTGGGCAGAGTAGTGATCTGCAAGGGAGGCTGGGCTGCTTGAGAGAATTGTCGCTGACTGCGACGGACGAGCGACGTTGTTGCCCTGCGCATGATGAAGTGAAGTGGCGGTTAAGACTCAAGAGAATGCTGAACAAAGCTGCGGCAAAATTACGTGGTAATTTAACAAAAAAAGAGACCCCACCGTGGTTCGAACACGGGACCGCACGATCTGCAATCGTATGCTCTACCACTGAGCTATGGAGTCATGTGGAAGAAGGCAAAGTATAATCGACCAAGTACGTATTGCAACAATGGCAAGAATAGGTACGTGAAATATTGTAGATGCACTCTATCCAACGACATCGCCTACGCTCCATTTGGCGAACTCCAGGACCTCAATACCCCCTTCTTCACTATCCCTGATAAGACCTTGTCGTTTACTCCAGGTGTCCAAGGCCATCCGTACTGACTCATTTGCACTGTCTCCTCCAAACATCATGAAGGGTTGGTTATACAGCGCGGTCTCATCTCCGTCCGACGGCTTTATCGAGCGAGTATCGAAGCCGGCGATTTGCCGTGCAAGTGCTCGTTCCAGACGCTCGAGCTCTTTGACGAAAGCCTCGTTCTCAAGGCGACGTGCAAGCTCCGGGGATTTCAGAGCGAGCACAGCCAAGGACCCAATGCGACCTTGAGGGGCAGAGCCCACAGACCCATGCAAATAGGATGCGAGACGCATACCAAGATCTGGAGACTGCCCCGACAACGGGCTTTGCACGACTGTCACAGCTCTCTTCAGGGAAACCTTCTCGCCAACTTTGCCAATGAGGTCTCTTATAGAGCTCGAAACCGTGGATGAAGAATGTGTTTGGGGATTGTTTTGAGACAATAGAGGAGCACCGTTTAGAATATCCAGTGAACACGGTCTGATCATAGTTGGGGAGTCAGTTGGCTCCGTGATAAATGCTGCCGTATGAGCTATGTCCGCTGCCAGTTGTCCGAACAATGCATTTCTTCCAACAAAATCTGTTTCGCAATTCAGCTCTACCATCGCTGCTCGTATGCCGCCGCCGCCCAAGGCAGTTCTTCCCCCGCTACCCCCAGAGAGTACGCAAACACTGACAAGCCCATCCCGAGCATCCCGGGCCTCGACTTTCGCCGCCTTCTTTGCTCCTGACGCTGCAAGATCACTCTCCAGCCATTGGAGGGCAGCTTGTATATCGTTGTTAGTTGCACCGAGAGCTTCTCGTGCTTTTGAGATGGAGACCTCCGTCAATTTGCGTAACTGAGCGACATGCTGCAGAGAAGGCTTCGACGGGGCTGTAGAGTAATGCGACTGGCCAAACAGCGAGCATGTCAGTACACGAGGTCGTTTTGGCAAGCGAAGAAATCTATGGGCTATCATCGCGAACTCCAGATGGATGAGAAGCGTGTTTTAACTTCTACTAGTAAAAGTAAGATTTTGTGCGAAGTTCGAACGCGACTTGCAGTGGGAACGCTCACGTGACGCCAAAAATTCACTTTTGGGACATAACTGAAGAATCGGGAAGATCTTCAATTTATCCCTTTCCTTATTGTCCGTCATGGACTTTCAGTTCAAAGTTCCCGAGACGATCCCTCAGGATATACTCCTTATTCGAGACATTGTCGGAGATATTCCTCCCCCACAAGCAAACTTCCCGAGGGATATCCGAGAGTCCATAGACTCAAGCGATGATTCTATCGCAAGCACTTCCAGCGAGATTGACAGTGAGGATGAGGTTGAAGCCGATTTACTGGTTCCAGATGAGGAACCGTCCACCCATACACCTGCTATGTGAGACTCTCCAGACCACTTGTTGACTGATATCTTGAGACTATTGCCAGGCCAGGATCACCGGAGGCAGACTCAAGCTCTGACTCAGCCTCGGACTCGGATTCCGACTCAGACGAAGATGGCACTGCTGAACCAGCAGGAAATAAAAACGCGCTCAACCCTCGAAAGCCACAGATTGATGTGGATGATGACGAGGAATTAGGCGCTACAGCGGTTACATCATATGTGCAGACCAAAAATGAGATTGTCGAGACCGACGTTATAGTCCCGTCTATATCAGAAATCGGACACGAAGAAAAGCTGGAAAAGGTTGGGGAAGTGTTGAACATCATTGGGAACGTAGTAATTGTGAAGGGCCTTCCCGCTGACTCCTCCAGAGCTGCATCGGAAAAAGCATTAGATACAGAGACATTACTTGTCTTCGACGATCGAAAAGTTCTCGGACATGTGCGTATTGCCCATGTCCAGGATACCATATACTGATACCTGACGCAGATATATGAAACGTTTGGGCCCACTTCCCAACCCTTGTATCAGATAAAATTCAACCAGAGCTACCCGCTAGATACCGAGAGGATTCGTGTCGCTCGCGAAGTTTACCATGTACCACAGCGAAGTAATTTTGTCTTCATGGATTATCTTAAAAAGCTTCGCGGGAGCGACGCAAGTAACATTCATGATGAGGAACCTGGAGACGACGAGGTCGAGTTCTCGGACGACGAACAAGAGGCTGCGTTCAAGCATGCACGGAAGAAAAAGTATGTGCATTTGTTGGAAAATAGTCCCTTTCTCATTCATTTTTGGTAGACGCGGCATGTCTGTGTCGTCCTCTACTAGTAGGCAGACAACACCTGCGCCACCGCAGCCTCACTACGACGATGTCAGTGAAGATATTTTCTACGGGGCGAACCCATATGACGCCCACGGCCCGTATGACGACGGGTACCGGATCGCCGGGCCATCGCGTCCAGCGCCTATCCCATATGACGACCCGTATGCCGACGAGGTCCCAGTGAACAATGTAAAGTATGAAGGGGACTTGATCAACCCTTCCGAGATCTCTGCCGAGGCTCGTCCGGCCAGTAGGGAGCCCGAGAAGAGTTTTGGAGACAGCAGAGGACGTGGAAGGGGGCGTGGAAGGGGTTATGATAGAAGTGGGGGCGCTCGTGATCGTGGAAGGGGCCGTGGGCGCGGGAGGCCAGATCGTGGGCGACGTTCAGGAGGGGAGTCTAGATGGTTCCAACAAAGCCATACAGCTCCATCAATGGAGCACTACAATCGAAATACCCCACGCCCCCCGTCGCCGGCCTCTGACGCAATGCAACGCGCGACAGCACAACCCTCGGTCGGCATCCCCGGATATTCCCCATCGCAACCTTTCTCGCCTTCACCGACATGGCCTTATCAGCCAAGCGGTTTTCAGGATCACTCTTTTGGGCAACAAGAAGTCGTACAGCCACACATCAATCCTCGATTTGCGTCCGCGTTTGGATTCAACATGAGCCCTACAAATCCTCCCCCCGCATGGTTCGGAAGCCAGCAAACTCAGTTCAACCCTTATCAAGCGCCACAGCCATCTCAAACATGGACGAATCAATGGTTAGTGCATGGACAAGAGTCCGACAATACAGAGAGCGATACATACACTCCGATGTAGGTTCATCCGTCCCTTGTTTGCAAGGATGTTTTGAATACTGTCATATTGTTCATTCTCGCTTTTTGTACCTGTCACTGTGCGGCCGCCAGCTGAGTAAATTCACTGCAGCCGCGGCTAATATTATTGACGGCAGGCTGATATTGCTGGCACCGATTCGTACCAACCCAATTTCAGTCAGCATGGCTCAATTGTGAAAACGACACTATCTTGCAACATTTGCAGACAATGACTTGATCCACAACACCTACGATGTGCGAAAATCTCCCATGCTACGCCATGTGCATGCGATCCCTGCTTCTTTCTCACAGGCTCGACTTGTTCGCATAATGCGCTGCACGCTGAATTCCTCACGAAGAAGCTCTTGGGAATAGTCCACCGGTACTAATTAGCAGCGGTACTGATCCATGCAGCTCCAGCTATGACTTAAAGTTTCCATTCACAAAGTATAAATAAACAAGGCAGAGGCACCGGACGTTTGTAACCCTCTCCTTATCTGCAATGACGATGTCGTCGTTTATCTTGCCATCGCTACTCGGCTGGCTCTCCGTTGGCCCAACGCACCCCCTTCAGAGTTTGAGCTCGAGCTGCGGAACTTCTGGTCCTACATCATGCCACAATACGTCTCCCGTCCCTAATACTTGCTGTTTTGAGACTCCTGGAGTACGTGTGTTTCCTAAGCCCAGCTGGTGATAATTGCTCATAAGTACTTTCAGGGTCTAATATCGCAGACGCAGGTTCGATTAGCCTGGTTTATGTCAGAGCTAAGAATGATTGCTCTTTTAGTTTTGGGACACAAATGTCGCTGGCAGTCCGGCAGACAGCTGGACTATTCATGGTGCGCGGTTCTGGTCTCACTGTTCGATGGCGTTCTGAGCTTGACTTAAGGTCTGTGGCCTGATAAGTAAGTAGATTGGCGAGATAGCGTGAAGATACTAGATTCAAAAATATTCCAGCTGTGACGGCACGTACGTTGAAGACTGCGATCCATCCCGTGATTACACGAACATTACCGAGGTCAGCTTCCCACATATCAAGACATCTAGCACAACTGATATCGGTACAGCTACTCGACTCCCAGGGTGCAGCCTCCACATTGGACTACATGCAACAGTATTGGCTCAATGATGATGGAAATAGCGAGGAACTCTGGGCGGTATGTGCGACTCTGTGATTCTATTTGATTGGATCACTCATCTACACCGTAGCACGAGTGGGCTACGCACGGCACATGCTATAGGTACTGGCAGGGTCCAGAATTCTGATGCATATCCAATATACTAACCTTTTTTAGCACACTAGCGGTCGATTGTCTTCCTAGTAACAGTCCTGTCGGTGCCGAGGTAGGTGTACGTCCATGGAACATGATATTTACCCTGAGCACTATTGTTATGCAAGGCCGTGGCATTCTATGAGACTGTCGTGAACCTCTTCCAGACCCTCCCGACATATGAGTGGCTTGCTGATGCGGGCATCACTCCTTCTTCAAGGGCGACTCACACCCTTTCGTCCCTCCTGTCTGCTCTCGAAGCCGGCTCTGGAGGAGTGAGTTATATAAGTCTTCTCTAAAATTCTTCTTGGTAACAACGATTTCTAGTACACTCCGGCTTTGGGCTGTTCGTCGCACACATTGAACTCAATCAGCTGGTACTATAATCTCAAGGGTTCTGTCATTGATGGAGAATTCGTCCCGATCAGTATGTTGCAAGCATCACTCACAGATCGTTACTGACGTATTTCCAGACTCCCCTAAGTCGTCTACCTGTCCCTCGAGAGGTATCAAGTATCCCCCAAGACGATGAGAATGGATGAGTCCACAAGGTGGCTGACAATTATAAGGACATACATGTACTAAGCAACGGACTCCATAATTGTACATGACTTCCTTGCCCGTTTGAGTTCTCACCCGGACACTAGTGGGAAGATGCCTCCATCCCTCAATCACCCATCCCTGGAATTAGAGCTCTTACCGCAGACTTTCTTCGTTAAGCAGCTTCCTGTCGATGCCGACATCCCAGCTGCATTCGCGAGCGGGCTCAACGCTGCACAAGGCAATCCGGGAATCTTCTCCGTCACTAGAACAGCAGAAGAGATTTCCGTGGTTGGCGAGGCCGTTGGCGACGATGGGGAATGGAAATGCATCAAGATAGCAGGCCCTCTAGATTTTGGTGTCTTCTTTACGTTTGCTGGTCGAGAAAACAGCCTATCTAATCTTCAATTCTCGCTAACAGGGTTGACCGGTATACTCTGTAGCTTTACGACGTCGCTGAGAGATGTTAATGTCCCCGTATTCGCGATTTCAACATGGTTCGTGAGACGGTGAATCGCAAATCAACGTCTGGTCTAAGCTTGTCCCCATCGCTAGGAATACCGATTATATTTTGATCCCCAAAGAGAAGGAAGATGCCGCTATTGCAGCACTGACGGAGGATGGCTGGAGGTTCCGACGTTAGTCTAAGGCGCCATCGTTGGTGGACGTAGTCTGGACAATGCTCAGAGGGTACTTATAGCTACAAGGAAAATCAATTGCAGTGTAAAATATGATGGTGTGGCCTTCGGTGTAGGGTAAATGAATCAAAAGTTGTCCGAATGAAAGAAAGTTTCGGTTCGTGTCAAGTTCATGTCCATTCTCCCTGACTTCCTCACCAGTTTTTTGTCCTCATCCTTGAACCGGTCACCGTAAGACCTTCTTGCAACATCATTTGCTAAGACATCAGGTGGAAGTCCCCATTGACTGCTGTCTCCGAGTCGTCGGACTCGCGACTGCTACAACAGGTCGGACGAATTCCTCCTTCCTATGGCAGATCCTTCCGAAAATGCAAGCATGAAATCTCGACAGAAGCGTGTACTACCCTCGCGTTCTCGTCGTGGTGGTCCTGGGATAGGAAGCTGTGATGTCGACCTCATGATATTGGACGCGCAGAGACGACGATGTCCGTAACACATTGTTTTCTCCACGGACCTCATATACTAAACCCCTTACCGCAGTCGAAAATGAACCACTCATTCCAGCAGACGCGCAATTCTTGTTGACCACAGATTCCACCCTCGTCCCCCAACCCTCATCCTCGACTGGCTTCGGACTCAATAGTCATGCGAACCAACGGTATTTCGACAGGCCAGACGTCATTCAAGCATACCGAGAACAACAAATCATACAAACGCCCGAATTTACTAATTTATCGGAAGATGCTAGTGTTGGGGGTAGATTCAGACCGAGAGTTTCCGCGGAGGTGTGTTGGAAAAATCAAGTCTTAAATTTCGGCATCAAGCTCATTCCAGAATTCATTTATCTAGCTCCCTGAGTCAGCAGATACCTCTGACATTGTATATGAAAAGCGGCATAGGAAGTACGAGACGTTCGAGAAGCGTCAGCGTCTCCGTGAGAAGGAGAAGTTGAAGCACGAGCAGTACAAACTCAAGGAGAGGATAGAACAGCTGAGGGCAATGGACGGAAGTGCATTCCTCGGCTTGCCTGCAACATCTTTCCCCGGGGCGGTTCATGATGAAGATGCTCACGACGAAAGCCATCCTGGAGCTTTCGTCAACGGTGCTGCCGTTTGTAACGAGGGGGAAAGGCGGCGGGAGGAGATGCTCGAGGTAGCTTCTAAGTTGGAAGAGCGGTACCGCACGCTACTACCGTCGGAGAAGAAGAGCTATTTTGATCAGAAGAAAGCGAGCAGGCAGGGTAGCGTCCATATCCATCCTCCAACCGAAATACGACCTCAAGAGGAATCAGTCGTTAATGGCCGAGCCTCCGAGGTCACCGTTCCTACCAAAGTAAACACATCACTTGTGTTGAAAATTAAGGTGCCGAAACAGTCCAGCTTTTCCCGATCAGTATCCGTCACACCAACCACTCGTCCGTTACCATCACCATCGAAGTCCAAATCAGTATCCCACTCTCCAGCGAAACCCATATCCAGAGCCTCTTCTGAGACAGAGTCCGTCGAATCCGAACGACCGCGTAAGCGGGTTAGACCGTCACACCCAGATGAGGCGTACTCGCCAAGCTCTTC
>MU837056.1:0-11284 GCA_029603245.1 Rhizopogon salebrosus TDB-379 | reverse complement strand
CAAGCTCTGGTTAGCATTTGCAGTGAGCGTAGTAAAGTCTTGCATACCTGACGTGGAATTAACTCCGGCTTCCTGCATCAGCTCCACAGCGGTGTGCCTCGGCTTCAATCCAACATCTCTCCTTCGAGCCAAAATCAATTTCACATAATCTACTGACCCTACCGTCAGTGTTGTAGGGTCAGTGTCGCGCGGAAGATATTGCGAGTAGTCGCCAGCGTGTTCTTTTAAGAGTTGCATCCGAGCGTCGATGTGAGATTGGGCAACTGATGATCGAGCGATGGAAGGAGCGGGGACTGGTGAATTGAACAGCTCCGACAGGTCAGTCTCGTTGAAGTCAGCATGTAATACCGACGGAACGGCTGTCTCCCCCAATTCGACACCCCCGTCGGGCAACGTCTCCTCCGTGTCACGCCTTGGCCTCGCAGATCTTGACCTTTCCTTCTGTCGGTAATCTACTGGGGCCGACTTAGCGACCGCGTTATACGGTCGCCGCTGGCGAATATTTGCGTCGGTCTGTGGTCTTAACGGTCCACCACTAGAACGTCTCTCTTCGTCTTTCACGTGCGACCTTTGAGAGGCTCTAGATATGACAGAACGCGGAGGGGGCGATGCTGGCTCCGGTGTTTTTCTAACGGTACTCTCGATCTCCGTGACCCTAGCTTCAGCCTGCAGCCTCTTCTGCCGCTGAGCAGCACGTGTGGCAAACAGAGAAGTGGGGGATTTCGAAGGAATACTGGAGGCTAAGCATCTTTGTAAGACCACAGATATGAGACCTGTAGATGAATAGAGTTACGCACGAATTTCTATGTCTCCCAGTAGACTGAGTCTTGGGGCATTCCGAGGTGTTTCTTCTACGGATTCAGAAGTTGCCACTGACTCTGGAACCTTTATGTCTGAAATAAAGGACGCAAAAGGACCCGTCGTAGAAAGACACCTAGTCCGTTGGCTGTAGCAACGTCCTGGATTGCAGAGCGCAGAAGTAAGAGCCCTTGAACGGTGCATGGTGGTGGCTTCTAAGCAAAATTCCTGGAACTGTAACATCCGTTATAATTTCCTTTCTCGGACGAAGGAGGACACCCACTGTTAGGTCCCACGCACGCAGCGTTCTTGCTCAACTTTACACCAATTTCAAAGGATGCACCCCATCTTGGGGCGCATTGCCATTGGCTTTGTCCTATTACTCATTGTCTTCCCCGTCCTAACCTCTCAGATCTTCATCATATGGCCCTGGTATGGGCGCGAGCTGTCCGTAGAGCTCATAACTCTCCTTTTGCCGTTCAAGTAAGCTTCATGTCTTCCGGGCAGGATTGGTACTGATGTTTGCATAGTGTTCTCGCTGCAATGCTACTCTGGAACTACTACTTGTGTATCGTCACTGATCCTGGGCGTGTTCCGGATGGATGGGTACCCGCCAGCCTCAGCCTCAGCCTCAGTCGAACTCATCCTTACTGTTCATCAGAAACCAGACACACAATCGGGCGAAGGGTACGAGGTTAAGAAGCTAACAGGTAACCCTCGTTACTGCCGCACTTGCCACCAGTACAAACCTCCAAGATCCCACCACTGCCGACAATGCAACCGGTGAGTAGCAGTTCTCGGGAGAAGATCATACTGCTGTGCTGACTGCACGATAGTTGCGTGCTGCGAATGGGTAAGCATTTCGGGGCATCGCCTTCTCCACATTTTGACTGTCGTTGCAGACCACCATTGTCCATGGGTAAATAACTGCATTGGTCATTTCAACTATGGACATTTCATCCGTTTTCTCTTTTTCGTGGATACCACTTGCTCGTACCATCTGGCTATGGTCACATACAGAGTGTTCACCACGATTGGGAGACGGTACTACGTGAGTTGTTTCCGGAGGCTTCAACTCGAGCTGACGCAACTCAGGACGAGCCAACGGGCTTTGAACTCATCTTCATCATATTGAACTATGTTTTCGTTGTCCCCGTGACCCTTGTAGTTGGAGGTTTCAGGTATTGCATGCCACTTTATTTGCAGAATCATAATGAGCTCATCGCGATTACAGCATCTTTCATGTTTACGGCCTCCTGGTCAATACCACGACTATTGAAGGCTGGGAGAAAGACAAGGCTGCAACGCTCCGACGACACGGAAAAATTGAAGAAGTGAGCCTTATCCCAAGCAATTCGCGGCGAAGTAACTAACGGCGTCCCAGGTCAAATTCCCATATGCAAGTAATTACTTTATGGTGACTGACAAATTACTAACGGAAGCGCAGAACCTCGGCGTTAGGCGTAATATTGCCTCAGTCCTAGGAAGCAACCCGCTTTTGTGGTGTTGTCCAACCGTCCCCCATGGAACTGGGCTCAAATACCAGCTTTCAGCTGCTGATGGTGAGTGGAACGAACAGACAGCAGAACAGAGTCGCCGAAGGAGAGTGGACAAGTTGGAACCATGACTACTACTCTAGTAGCTTATCATTTCCCTCCCCATGTCCGCATTCTGTCGTGTCAGTATGCTCACGCGGCTGCTTTACCATGTTCGATCTAGCGCTTCACTGACTAATCCGTGCTGTAGGACATCATGAATGGCCTCCTCGAGACCCTACTTTGGCCAATCAGCAACCATTCAAGCTCCCTGATAGCCCATGGACATATGAGAATGGCGATGTCAACCCCAATCTCCATCCATCAAGTGGTACACTACGTGCTGTCAACGGCAACCGGAATAAACACCAGCAAAGTCCTGTCTCTACTTTACCACCGTATCATCCAGATTACGAGGATCCTGCAGTCGAAGGCTATCCATCACGACCGTACTCTCCTGACAGCGATCTGGAGTATTCGGAAGAGGGGTACTCTGGAGCTGTCAGGATACGTCGAGGCTCGGAGGGGTATGAGGTGCGCCCCATAAATCGGGAGGAGATGTTCCAAGAATACGTGCAGAGCCAGATCAATGAGGCTGGTCGGTACCAAGTGTATGAACCTCAGCACGAGGTGGAGGATGACGAGGGCTTTGAGGATGAAGATGGCGAGTTTGAGGAAGGTGATGGTGAGCTATCAGGGGAGGTCAGGGACGCTGGGACAATCTCGGATGATGGTAATGTTCCTCTTGCATTACGAAGATGATTGGTATCGGACTTCCGCATCATACCGATGGCTAAGGACTTTGAAAATGGACTGCGTATTGTATTGCAGGCAGGATTAATAGAATATATGTTTACGAAAAAGCCTTGAAGTCTAAAGTGAAGGCACAAGCGCTATATAATGGAAACTCTCTCCAAGTATACCTTCCATACATACCCACTCTTCTCGCCGACTTCCAAGACATTTGAACCAACCTGAAGGTCCATATCCCACACGCCCTCGTTAAGCTTCTCGTTCATAGCAGCACCATTAAGGTTGAGCAATAAGCTGTCCTGTTGAGGCGTAGTCGCTTTCTGAGCTTTCTTCTGTTCAGCTTTCTTCGCTAACGCTGCCGCCTTAGCTTTCGCTTTCGGATTCTTAGGCGGACGACCACGACCACGCTTCCTCGGACTAGGCTCATCCTCTTCCTCCTCCTCATCCACATGTTCATCGCCCCCATCGCCTTCCTCGTCTGCCGTCTCATCATCATCTCCAAAGAACTTGACCTCTGCAACAGAGATCGATTTCTCGCCCTGACCAAGTCGTATTGCCCAAGACTTTACTCCGTCGCGATGGTCGAGCCACAACGGTCTGCCACGGGGTTTTGTTACCAGGGAAACACCCTTGAGCGGTCGGTGCCCGGTCAATACCGGTGCAGGTGATCTTGACACCGATTGAGCTGTCCGACTCGGTGCTACTTGAGGTGCTGGCTGCGCGTTCTGGCTGCGCGTTGCAGACGCCGGCGTTGCAGCTGCTGTGGCAGGAGCTTGCACCGTGTATTTGTGATATGATGCATTTGGATAATACTGAGGTGTACTGGGTGGTGGCTGGTACTGTAATGGCTGTGTCGAAATTTGTGGCGAAGGTGCGGCTTTTGCAACTTGTGCCAATGGTGCTGGTAAAGGGGTAGCGACTTGAACAGGTGAAGCTGCTGCAGGAAGGGGTTGAGGTGGTGCGGCGGGCCTGGGAGTAGGTACAGCAATAGGTTTCGAGCCTTGGACAGGTGCTGCGGCAGGCGACGCAGCTGACAGTTGAGTCGACAAAGTCTGTGCTGAATTCTTGGCATTTCCGCCACTTGCAGGAAGGCGCAACATTAGTGATCCTCCACCAGCGCCATCTTTCTCTTTGGCTGACAAAGGAGTGGCAGTTGCAGAAGGTCCTGCAGAAGAGGAAGCCGCTGCCGCTGTCCCTGGGACTTTCAATTTGATCTTTGCTGAAGGCTTGGCGTATTGCGCTAGTGTATACGGCTCTGGTAGGTCAGACATAAGTTGACGGAAGTAGTCCTGTTGGGAGATGAATAAGAATAACGCTCCGAGAATGCAATACTCACTCGAAGAACGATTGCATCCTCCCAAATCTGGCTGTGCTCTAGATTGAACTCGAGAGCATTAGAGAACACAAGTTCGACATCGGTTGCAAATTCTGCTGCGGTTTGATACTCCTTGCGCTTCAGGTGTTTCTGGTGACATCGTGAATGAATACGCCAAAGACGTGCATGACGTCCTACTCACAAAAATGGTCTCTATACATATTGGACGCTTGATCTGCTTGTAGTATATCGGATAATCCTTCTTCGACGGCATCTCCATGAAGACGTCAGAGAGCACACGATGCCTGTTATTTGATCAGAGCGCAGTCGCATGTGAAGAAGGGAGGTGAACTTACGTCTCTTCGTCAGCTTTATCCACGAGCTTTTGCAATCTAGCCTTCAAGAGACGAGTCATGTTGGGCTGCTTGTTCTTCTTCTCAGAATCCCCGCCATCAGCAGCAGGCTTCTCGTCGTCGTCGTCTGCATCGCCGTTCTTCTTGACCTTTTTTCCCGTCATCCTCGTGTATTCCTTGTTTGCAAATTTCTGCCAAGGGTGAATATGAGGGTAGCACAGAGCGAACAAAGGTCTCACCAACAGGAATTTAGCATCAAGCCAGATCTGACTGCCCTTCTGATTGTACTTTTTGGCGTTGGAAAAGCAGAGCTCGAAATCATGTCTGATTTCATCGAGAGAGTTATATAGGCCATCATCTATTTTCTTCTTGATATCGTCCAAGCAAATTGGTTGTTGAATGACGAGATAATAATCGGGATAGTGGCGCTTCAAGGGCAAGCGCATAAACGCTGGAGAGCATATGTATCCTCTGTGTGACGCATGAGAGAAATGTTGTGAGATCAGAAAGGAAAATATATTGGCTTGAGGCGGCTGTGATTGCGTCTGAGCTCAAGTTGGGTTTGTTACTCACTCTTTATTGACCACTTCCTTCACCATCTGCAACAACTTTGTTCCCTGCTCCTTCAACCCAGCTGCACTAGAACTGCTACCTTCGCCAGTATCCATCTTGACGTCTTCATTCCCTGGAGTGGTTTCTGCTGTCGCTTGGCCCGATGGTATTGCAACTTGTTTCTGTCGTTTCGCCCGGGAACCGTCTACGTCGTCATAATTCGACAAATGTCCCAGCTCTCTCTTCATCATTGTCTCTCAGCCGTTGTCGCTGGTTTGGGCCAAAAAAAAAAAGATTACTGAAGGAAATTGCGGCGAATCTCTGCTGAACGGCGTCCGGACACTTTCAACGAACACAAAATGGTCCAAAGGGTCACGTGATAGGCTGGCGCGTCCGCTCGTGCCGGTCATATTCGGCCCGATGGCGGGTTGGCCCGCCCTCCCCAAGTCACTAAATAAAACAATTTTTTTTTGAAAGGTCGCTCAATTGCAACTTGTTCCGTCCAATCATATGCGTACGGTTCTCCGGGCGACCAGCTCATTTTGGAGCACTGTTATGTGCGAGAAGGGTTGCCATGAGGAACAGTGAAGCCACAATGAGGAGGTGTGGACGTACATAGCATCGTAGTGCTATTTTATCTGTACTACGCCTCTCCGTCGACTAGTACTGGCGTCATGCGTGTCTACCTACAAGCCCAGACCACCCTGGTGGCAACTTCATGTATGAAGTACCCTTTGTGAGCCAGGTCTGACTAGAGGTTTTTAACTCAATCATTTATGCGGCCGAACACTGGCTGGTACATTTGCGTCAGTGCGTGAGTGTACCCGACCTGTCCGCCATTCCACCGGTTGTGGACTTAGAGTTGGAGCAAGAACAATTGGGTGCTTGGCTAGCATTGTCATGCATATAATACCTTACTCTCAATGGGACGAAAACCCCAAAAAGAGGTTCGACTTAAGACTTGGATAAGGATAGGTCAAGTGCGTCGAATTATTACCTTGTTGTGTTGCGGTGAACGTCCGAGATTTACGACTTGAAATGCTGATGGTATTATTATAAGAACAAGTATCAAAGAATGGGTATGGCACAAGTGGGTACGAAACCGGGTTCCTATGGACGCTGTTGCCGGGAGGAACTATTACAAGTACACTGTACGCTCTGCACCGTGACAGGTTCCAAATGACAGCGTAGTCTAGTGAATACAAGCGCAAAATGGACAAAATGCCCTTGTTCGTAACGATCAATGGAGTGGGATGAAAAACTGGAAACTGGAATTAATGCGAGGCGATCCGGAGCGGGGTGGGAATGGGAGCGTGGGGCCGACTGGGGCTCGTGAGGTAGGATATTCACATCGTGGTTGTCGTCTTCTCGATGTCAACTCTGATCCCTGAGACGCCTGACATACAAGCCGCTCCGCTTTCGTCAGTGGTACTCCCCGTCCCAGTGTTAAACCCCATCACGATCGAGTTGTAGGCAGGAGCCGGTGCAGCGTTTCCCACAGAACCCAGTGAACGCGTGCTCTCTCCGGCGTAGCCCATCCCGAGCTCAAAGTGCATCTCGTCAAGTTCGACCTCAGCTGCCTCAAGATCAGGGTGAATGCTTCCGACCGTGCTCAGCATAACGTTTGAAGTCATCGTCGAGCCGGGGCCGCGTTGGCGGCTACGGCCAGGCTTTCCGCGGTTACCAACGTTACAGGCAGCCCCACCCCTTTTCGTGGCAAAGGCGCTGATGCCCGTCCCTTCTGAATGGGAAACGGTGGTCTCCGCGCCACGTTCACGAAGATCAAGAATCTGGAAAAAAAAGGTGGGTGAGGAATGCTTCTAAATGCATGTGCTGGCGATTGAACATACCAAGCGACATGCCAACAATGGTGCCATCATCACGCTGAGTGGGATGTTGATTGCCGATATCACTTGACGAGGTCTGTGAAACGTAAGTAAAGACGATGCGCACCAGAGCCATGGCACTGACTGAAGATAGAAAATTCCATTGATCTAAGATTGACATTAGTCTACGTAGGCTATTCTGAAATGAAATCCGACCGTACCAAGTTGGCGATAGAGATGAGAATATAGTAGAAGACACCTGGTTTCGGAGTTAGCGGGACGCACGCATGCAAGATATAACAAACCTTCTCGAAGGAACGTCTGAATGAGTTTACTGTTTGGCCCTCCATTGCGACGGCGAATTGCAAATGCTTTCCAGACGGTAATGGCAGTAACGATCGTGTCGAACAAAAGTGGCGCAATCTACAAACTTTGTAGATTAAGTCGAAGTTGACGCAAGTCAAACTCACGAAAAACCCTGGAAGCTCGATAATTAAGAACGGACGCAAATGGCCGCGAAGAAAACTCACCGAGCAAGTGCGCCGAATGAGGTTTGGACATGGGGAAACATGGCCCATCCGTCTATATCAATGTTGTCAGTATTTTTTCCTCCCGCTGCAAGAGTGACCTACGAATGGCGGCGTAACAAAAGGTAAGACTGGTAGGGTTGTCAGTTAAATTGAAAACGACGTTGGCTGAGGAACCCACGCATCATTTCGGACGTATCAACAAAGAGCTGATACCCCACGACACCAGCTAGTGCGCATAGAAGCACGGCGAGCAAGTAGTTGTTACGGTTGAAAAATGCGTAAGTACGAATGAGGAGAACAGCTGGCATACACGTGAGAATACGAATACAGTCAATAGAGCGACGACGGACACTCAGACCCGACTTGGTTCCACATGGCCAGCGCGACAGGGATCTTACGGGAAGCTGAGTGATGAGAAAAGCAGGATATATGCGCTTCACTGACCCTGTAAATTTTCTGGCACTCTGCTTCGGAGTGATTGGTGACAAAGGCATATAAGAGATACGGAACGACGGCCATAACCCAGTAGCTAGGGTGCAGTGGTGGTTCGTATTCAAATACGGCCTGAAAATAAAAACGTACCGACAGAAGAGATATGCAACCTTGACAGGAGTCCAACCGGTTTTCCAGATCTGTTTTGAGTGCGTCAGTGGGGGATATGGTGGGCAATTGTAATTAAAAGAAAAGTACAAAACGCCATTCTCTAGGCAAGCTAATGGCCCAATCCCAAACGACGACAGCATCTGCAAATTATAGATAAGGATTTGCTGACGCAGCGTGTATTTATTGAAATACATACACATGCCTAGCAGACGGGGGGAAGCGAGGTCAGTACGCGCATTCCACTGCATTTCGCAACGTCCTTACAACAAAAGTAGACCTGCGTGCTGCGGAGAATGGGTCAAAGAGGTGAGCTTGGTTAGAGATATCACATACATGTAGATAAAATGCTGAGCTGTTTCGAGTGCACCCATCGTAGTCTGAAAAAAGGAAGAAGGTGAGGGGGGGAAAGTAAAAAGCGAAGGGTGAGATTTTAGGGAAGGGCGACAATTGCAACACCAGGGCAATGCAGAAGGAAGCCTAAATATATGCGGATTTTGAGTTTGGAAGATAACTAAAAAGAGACTCGTATTTTCCATGTCGAGCGTTGTAGCAGACGGTTCAAAGTCTTCCACTTCGCAAAACGTCACAGAAGCATGCGGCCTGGAACCAAACCCAACGACTCGGACCCCTGCGAATCAGATCGCCGATTATCAAACTAAGCATTTAGCTCGCCATGCAACTGGGGTGCATCGATGTCATCCACAGCACGGGGCAACGCAGCTTCGCCAGTTGCAATTTCTAGTTTCAGCAAACAAAGACGAGATATCCGTCGTTGCTCTCGAGTCTCAACGCGTGGAATCATGGATGAGAGGAAGTCACATGATCCGCGACGATCCGCGACCACGTGTTGTGCTTTTACGTTTCATGGCGTCTCTTCAAGTTCTTCGAATTCCCACATTGCTGCCGCCGTGCCATTCAACCTACTAGCGCTCCAGTCCGTTCACTGAGTGACAAAGCTCACTTGTACTAGGGGAAATTGAGTACTGAATACTGGTATTCATGACCTCCAACACCCAAACTTTACGCTTGAGACGCAACGAGGACCCAAAACCACCCGTACCTCGAGTTGCACGTCATACTGGCATTCTGCAAGATCAGCTTCGCAGGTAATTTGTTTCATCTCACCCATTTATGACTTTTCATTGATAAATCTCCCAAGGTCCGCTCGCAGACCATGGAATCCAGACTTCTTGACAGCAGTTCGCATTCTGCTGCTCATCCGAGTCGCAGCCGCCATGTATTCAAATATACAAGATTGTGATGAGGGTAAGTCACATGGTAACTTTGACTACTTTGTTGAGCAAAACATCGCATCAGTCTTCAATTTTTGGGAGCCACTACACTACATCGACCATGGTCATGGCTTCCAGACGTGGGAGGTCACCCCGATGTATGCCATTAGAAGTTGGGCATATGTTCTATTACACCTTATACCTGCCCGCCTCCTCTTAGCCCTCAACCTAGGGAAGGTAAGTCTTGGTGATACGATTATGCTTGCTACCGCGTGTACTTACCCATGTAGCGACCTGCGTTCTTCGCAGTCCGCATAGCTATAGCCGTTTTATCCACACTCTGCGAAGCAAAATTATGTCGCACTGTAGTCGAAAAAGTCAACGAACGCGTCGGCCGTTACTTGTTTTTCATGTTATTGTTCAGCGCAGGCATGTGGAATGCTGCTCCAGGTACGATTACTTCTCGAGGTTTCGTCGCGATCTTTGTTTTGATGAGTACCCACACAGCCTTCTTACCTTCCTCATTTGCAATGTACGCCACTACACTGGCGTTTGCGTATGCGCTCGAGCCATCGACTGTGAAGAACAAACAGAGAACTTTGTTTGTAACGATGCTTTTCGCCACAGGAGCCATTGTTGGATGGCCTTTTGCACTCGCGCTATCGCTACCTTTTGTGTTTGAAGAATTATTCCTTATCAGTGGAGATCGAGTTGAGCCAAGCGTCCGCAGCTCATGGATGGTTTCTCGCTGGAAACGCCTCTTCATTGCCGGTCTTACTTCCGGTTTGATATTTGTAGGCGTTCACTAGTGATGTATCATTCGCTCATACCTAATGCTCGTGACAGGTTCCGGTCATAGCGATTGACAGTACTACATATGGCCGGTGGACCATCGTACCTTGGAACATCGTCCGCTATAATATATTTGGTGGATCCGAACGTGGTCCTGATTTATACGGCACAGCACCCTGGTACTTCTACATCTTCAATCTTCTCCTGAACTTCAATGTCCTCGTGCCTCTCGCTTTTATGTCCCTTCCTTGTCTTGCAATTACATATAGGATCGATCGCAAGCGCCTCGAGATGTCGAAACCTCGCCCAGACCAGAGTTCGCCCTTCACGCTACTTACCCTTCGCCTAGCACCACTTTATGTCTGGACGGCTATTTTAACGGCGCAAGCTCACAAGGAGGAGCGTTTCATGTTCCCTGCATACCCCCTCATTTGTTTTAACGCCGCTGTGGCCCTATACCTCATCCGAGGATGGATGGAAGTCGCGTACATCTCCGCAACGAATTCCTCATACCGAGTATGTTTTTCCTTTACTGACCACACAGTCGAGCCTCACCTGTGCGTTTGGTTCCGATAGGCCTCAAAATCTATTATATTTGGTGCTGTGACGTGCTCCGTGGTCGTTTTGGCAGGGCTTGTATCTTTATCTCGCATCCTTGCCTTGTGGCACTACTACCACGCGCCGCTTTCCGTATTTAACAGACTTGAAGCCTCCGAGCTTCCACGGCTGCTGAACGTTACTGGGCTACTTCCACCTCTTCCACTGGGGACGGACGAGAGTGACGCACCTTCAATTGACTTGACACCGATAGGGGAGTTTGATTTGAGACTGTGTCTAGGAAAAGAGTGGTATCGCTTCCCTGGGCACTACCTCGTTCCCAACGGCGTGAAAGTCGACTTCGTGAAGAGCGAGTTTGATGGACTTCTACCTGCGCATTTTGAGGAGAGTCGTGCAAAATTGGGCTTCAGTGGATGGGGGGACAGGCGAGGTGCGAG
>MU837055.1:152598-164829 GCA_029603245.1 Rhizopogon salebrosus TDB-379 | reverse complement strand
TGAAGAATGACCACCCTGTCGTCATATGCGTACGCTGGCTATCTTATCTCTCATGTACTCGCCTCACGTTTTTGCATTTGAATAGACCGACGACGTACTCCCTTTTCGGACGTCTTGCCTTGGAGAATATTCGTTGCTTCTTGCGAAGCGTCCGCTTGGCCTTGGATTGGGTAGAAAAGACGTACAAAGGCTCGCGATGATGGGCATGGATGCTGCTTTTGTGAAATTTCCTGCTTGAGGTCTCAGATTGAAGCCATACCGTTTAATATGCCTGGTTCTCTCTAAATGTACTAGCACTACGAAGTCGAAATGACCATCAAAAAGCAATTGGTTAAACAAGTCATCCAATCTGCCATAGAAGATTGGAAGTGTCGCAAGCAACGAAGGTGCAACCGCAGCTAACAGCGTGACCCCTATGGAACGAGGTACGAAGTAGTGCTGATTTCACTCTCTTTAATTATCCTGCCTTACCGTAAGTTATGTCTCCCCTGGTGGTTTACTAGTAGTCGGGATAATGTGCATTAACGGTTGCCTTGTAATCATTCCATTTGTGCAATGACGTGTCAGCATGTCCCATCGCACAATAACGAGATGTGTCAGAAACATAGTAACAGTGATAGATAGAAATGCAACACTAAATGCCTCGCCCACCAGTTACCTCCAAGGTATGGCCAGTAACGTACGATGCAAGTGGTGACGCGAGGCTGAATAAACAATCAGACAATCAGTTAGCTCGTGTTAAGATGAAAGCGGAAACGTACAAAAGCATGCCGGCGGCAGCCTCGTCAGCGCTGGCACCTCTCTGTAGAGGGATGTCCACGAAAGTATTGGCGCTCTTGGAAGCACTTTGCTGTGCTCCGGGAATACCCAATGCAACCTTCTTACCGTCAATCTCGATAGTTACACCGGCCTCTTTTGCTGCGGTCAACCTGCACCACCATCAGTATAATAACGGTGAAATTTGGTGTATCATACCGCGTGTGCACCATGCCGTAGGCAATGGTATTCGCACGGACACCGAACGGCCCCCATTCTTTCGCAATGGTCTTAGTGAGGCCCACGACAGCAGACTTTGCAGCGGCATAGTTTACTTGGCCAACATTCCCATGCAGACCGGATGTCGAAGACACATTAATTATAGAACGATTCTCCGGTGTGTCGCTCTGCGAACCCAACATTGTACGAGAACGACTGGATGAAGTGGGCTTGAACAAACCTTGATTCTGAAATAAGGTGCCGCAGCACGGATGAGGCGGAAGGGTGCGCGGACATGAATTTTCATAATGATATCGAACGTATCATCTGGCATGGTGTGAATCATCTTGTCGAATGTGAAACCAGCTACATTGCATGTCAGAACGAAGAGTATTTGATGAACACAGCGGGAGCACTAACCATTGTTCACAATGTGATTGATCTTGCCGTACTGTCTGGGATACAATCAGAAATGGGACGTACTAACAGCGTATAGCATAGCGGTACTAACTTTACTGTTGCGTCCACGATTGTTTTCGGGAAATCGTCTGCGCCGACGTCCCCTGCGACATATATTGCATCACCGCCTGCAGCTTTGATCTCTTCGGCTACAGCTGCAGCCTTCTTGTCGTCAATACTAAACGGAATAACAATCAAAGATGAAATTTGTAGGTCTGGAATGACTTAGGACTCACTCGCTTACAACGACTTTGGCGCCTTCCTTCGCAAAGAGCAGGGCAGCACTGCGTCCAATACCCTAATCATGCGTTTATTAGCATTGTCCTCCACCTCAACAACAAATACTCGCACCTGACCGCCACCTGACCATGGTAACATTGCATAGCATCGCTCGTTCAACTTGGAGGGGACACGAACTCACCAGTGATGATGGCTACCTCCCCAGAGAGGAGTCCACGTCCATGCGCATTGCTGATGTGATCGGATACCTGTGCTAGACGGCTTGCCATGATGATATTTGTTGGGACGTGATCCTCGGTGGGTGTGAAACGTCAAAGTGCTTAGTGAGCTCTTACTTATCAGAGGCTCGGCTCGGCTATATCCTTCCCGAACACAGAAGTCTCGTGAATATTTTGTGCGCATTCGTTCGCGGAGTTGCGCTTGAGCCACTGGCAGCCTTTCCGGCCCCGAGTTCATTACCGACCTCGCACATACGGAACTTCTTCGAGTTTGATTCTGACTCAGCTGCAGTGGGAGATAACTAAATGTACAGCGGCCAGCGAGGACGTTGATACAATGCTTCACTAGCACTGTGCTGGTCTCCACTAGACAGATTAAACAAGTCGCAGAAAGAAGGGCTTTCGGACGAGGAATACGGGAACCGTGAATTTCGTGGAGGAAGAAGGTCCTGGTTCATGAATTCTTCGTTCAAGAATTTCGTAGGCCTAGTGCTTCTTTTCTACACGGCCCCAGTTCTCTGATGTGACAACGAGCTGGGTATGACAAAGTGAACCTCCCAGACAACGACATGAACAACGCATATTCGTATAACGTCTATCGAGCCACCTGCTAATTCACGGTTGTCAAGTCCAGGCGTCTACATTCTGGATTCGTCTGACGAGAGTGAGAGTTGCATCGTTGCGCTCGAGATAGGTCGTTAGGTTTCCATTCTCTGCCACATGACTGACTATCGCCAAACCCCATACGTATAACCACAGACACACAGAATATTTCCATGTTCAAGGCTTGCGCATATTCTAAGTTCACGCTTTATCCTCTGCAACCTCCAGTGTAACTAATAAATGCAAACATTTTCCGGGGCACTCACTTTAGTCCTTTTCTTTCTTGCTTCAGACACGTACACCCTCGAGGATTTTACTACAACCTGGCAAACTATCAGTTTCACACATGTGGTAGGAACAACACGTGAGACGGACTTGGATTGATCGCCGATTTGCTTGATAGGTATGTTTCCATATATCCCCGAACCCGTCCCAACGGCTTGTCGTCCCTGATGAATAACTTTGAGAAGCCGCACCATTCCAAGTTGGCTCAGCATCCTCCCACCGGTATGGAGTCTTTGAGATACGGCTCACTCGTTGTCCATATCGTTATCATATACTTCTCAGCGGCCTTCAGGGAGAAGCCGCTCCCAGAACTTGAGACGAGGTATTTGCAGCTTGTACAAATGCTTGTAGCTTGCCTTTGGTTCGCCTCCCTATCGGAAGATACCAGAGGTTGCTTCCGACAACCACTCGAAGCTGGTTGCTGCTTCAACGGCAAGGTTGGCACATTGACGCTGAGTGTTCCAGAAAAAATACCGCTCCTACTTCAACACAGTTTCATTCGACATACTGGACCATCATGTACGCCATGCAAGATATCACTTCGGGTGACAATATACTTCCCTTCGAGGACACCGGACCCGGCCTTCGACAACCTGGTGATACGTTCATCATTCGGAAGGGATGGTGTATCTTGGTCTGTGCTACTTAACACTGCAAATCGACTTTGAGGGCGACATTCGCTGTATCTATGCTTCTGTAGCACGATCAGATAAATGAGCGGGGCACTACGATGACACCTATGCTTCAGGACTTAGTTTAATAGTCTTGATAGTGACACCCTACCATTTGGTCATCCCCATGTTCCTGTACTTGCGGTTGAAGTGCCTCAATCGTCAGGTCAAGGTGGGAGCTGGATCTAAACAGCTCCTGAAGGGATTCATTGTATATCCTTCTGCCCGAAATTCCCCAATTTCTCCGTGTGTCAGATCAATTCACTGCAATTAGCATCTACATACTGAGATAGGCGTTGTGGGATTCCAGTTGACTCACTTGCCTGTAGCGGCTTGAATAAGATTGGTGAACTTTCGTGACGCGTATATCGTAACAACGTCGAGAAATGAGGATTCAGTTCATGGACAAAAGAAGCACAACGCTCAGATAATTTACTTGCAGGTTATCACGTGTAGCTTACAAAGCCCCTGGATCGCGTCGTGAATACTTCCAACTTGAACGTGTTCCACCACCCGACATCGATGAAAGTCCACATCAAACACTGGAGCGCTGTTGCCCAATGGCGCTGGAACACAGGCAACAGCAATCACGACCAAGACGACGAAGGCGACGTCTGTGGGATCTGTCGCGTCCCATTTGAGGGGTGTTGTCCGTCTTGTAAGATGCCGGGGGATGATTGTCCTTTGAGTGAGTTTCCTCTCTCCTCTCTCCATTTTTTTGGCATGACATTCGGGAATGAATGATTGAACGCGTGTCTGGACAGTCTGGGGCGAATGCAGCCATGTCTTCCATATGCACTGTTTACTCAAATGGCTAGGAACGGTTGCGTCGAAACAGCAGTGTCCGATGGACCGGCGCGCGTGGGGTACGTGTGCGAGACTCTTGTGTTGGTCCAGGTCTTACTGATGCGTGTACTTCGTAGTCACCGCTGAGCGGAAAGCGAATGTCCCCTCTGCTACTACGAGCTAGCTGATGTTCTCGATCGTAGGACGCAGTATGTGTAGGTGATACGAGCCATGCACAATGCCTTCCCATAGTATACCACCCTGTGACTAATAGCTGTATTAAAGGTGCCTCGCGTCATCTTTGATCAGATGATGCCGCGAATCTATCCTGCTCCAAGGTTTGAAAAGCAATGCAATATATATTCAAATATACGGTACTAATACAGAGCGGTCCTAAACCGCCCGACCAGACAAGCACATCATTACCATCTTCACCTCCATCACCACCAGCCTGCATAATCAACCAGCAAGCAAGAAGAGAGGGGTTCTACTTTAACGTACACGGTACATGGTACACAATACAATGGACACATACATTGTTCTCCATAAATAGCGCAAGACTGGGGGTCTAGATGTGCGACGAAGCGAGAAGCGGATATTGCATATCTAGATCGTTGGGAACGTTGATTTAAGGCGTCGTGACGAGTCGTGAACGAAATCGAACAAGTTAGAAAAACGAGATTAGATGAGATGAGAGGGGAAAATGGGGGTTTTTTTTCGTCTGTAATTCGTACTTCCTTTCCTTCCATGTGTGCGTGTGGTTTACTGCTCGTATCCTCCTGGGCCTTGTAACGAGGCCATCCAGATCCTTGTTTTGTACAATCTTTGTTCAACGAACGATGTGTGAGCAAGTATTTAAGGGGGTATAAAACAACAACCTACCGGAATAACTCGCGCACGAGTTCCCGGAAATCGATGCGTTTTTCGGCGATAAAGTAGAACGTCAGTTTACGTCGGTCCCTGTACGTTTTCATTTTCATAAGACAACTCGCGGAGCGCTGAAGGGGAGAGACGCAACGCACCATTGGTACTCAGCATCGATCACCTCCATCGGAAGCTTCTTCTCGCGGACTTTCTTCTGGCACGTCTGCAGCGCATTAAGCTCATCCTGCATCTTTGTCATCATATGCCTGCAATCAACCCATCATCAACCGCCGCACCCCATAACAAAAACAAAGGGGAAACAAGGGGGAAAGGAGAAACTCACTGCGCATCCTGACCCTGCGCCTTCCCATAAATCATCTTCGGATTAATGTCCTTCTTCCCACTCCCCGCACCTCCAGGACTCATCGGCCCCGCCCCACCACCACCACCACCATCCCCACCAACCCCCACTCCAAAAGTAACCCTCTCCTTCTGTTCCCTCTGAAACGCCTCCACCTCCTTCAACGTAATGCTATCATTAACAACCGTCCCCAAATCCTTCCCCCGATCCGCTTCTACGATCACCAGATCCCCGACTCTGATATCGAGGCTCAGATCGGTAAGATAGAAGAGGTCCGTGCGGCGGGCTTTGAATTCGACTATGAAGAGCGGCCAGGAGGAGGGGACGCTGCTTAGGGGGACGCCTTTTCCGAGTTCGGTAAAAGGAGCGGAGGTGCTTGCGTCGCTTGGGCGGCGTTGGGTTTGTTGTTGGTGGGGGTAGTACGGCCCTTGTTGGGGTTGGATGGGGCGCCCTGTGGTAGGCGAGAGAGGGCCTTGCGACGATGTGAGCGTGAAGTTTGAGGTGCCGTTGTTGTTGGTTTGGGCGGGGAGGTACTGGATACCGTGTCCTGGGATGAACCGTGCTGTGAGCTGCTGCTGTTGCTGGCCATACTGAGCATCAAGGATCTGCTGCTCGAAATGTCCGCGCGGCGGGCTCCCACCAGTAGAGAGCCCACTCTCACTAGGCGACCCGAATTTCTGGCGAGAGGTGAAGCTCGTGCCGCTTGGGATGTTGAGATGGTAGGGCGATACGCGGTCTGATGATGGTGGGCTGCGCGGGTAGATGGGGAGGGAGGACGGCTGGCTTGGGGGGTGTGCGGACGAGGACACGGACGCACTTAGGTCCTTCAGGCTCAGCATGTTAAGATCCGAAGCGAGGTCATCATCCGAGAGCATAAGCCCACCGCGTCTACCAAGGCCCTGTGCATGGAACACCTCCGAACGGGTATGCGCATGCGGCTCGTCGTTGGGTATGCTCTCCGGTGCGTTAAAGCCGACGATAGTTGGTCGTCTGGGCTGGACGACAGAGACGCTGTGACGACGACTAGTAGTCCCACTCCCACCCCCACCGTTCTCGTCTTTAGGAGGGTTCATGCCAGACCAGAGCTCACGGAAAGCAGATCCGTCATCGAGGAGGATCTGGCCGACGTCACGGACGAAGGGGCTCATGTTGCTGACGTCGATGGTGTTGCGGGAGTGGTAGCCGTTGTTGGGGGAATCGATGCTGTTGGCGAGGGGGGATCTGCCCATGGCGCCGAGGGAGCCGTAGCGGCTGTTGGCGGGTGGCTTGATCTCGCCATAGCGAGCGGGGATATTAAGAGGGTTGGATGAGGAGTCTCCCCAGGGGGAGGACTGTTTGTAGGGGCTTGCGATTGGAGTTGGACGGGCCGTGGTGGTGGCGAGGGATTGAGAGCGGCTGCGGGTGAGATCGGAAGCGTATGTGCGGCCACGGGTAGAGGAGGGTAGGCCATATGGTTCGTCATAGGTATCTGAGAGTGCCTCTGATTCATCGTCCTCGAAAGTGCTCCCAAAGTGTGATTCGCGGAGGGCAGAGGAGTAGTTGGATTGGGGATTTGAAAAGGAGGAGCTGCGGGTTGGCACGGACATTGGGAGACCCGATGAGGTGCGGGATGAGGATGGGTGGAGAGAAGGCATGCGAGGGGAAGTGGAGGCCCAGGGAGAGGAAGTGGAAGAAGAATTTCCACGTAAGCTAGAAGGGATGGTGTACTGCTGTGATGGAGAGCTTGGAAAGTTCTGAGAATTAGCTCTTGGTGGCTGGCTAGTCGCACGTTCCCTGCCTGAGGTTGTGGGATCCGGGTCGAGGAAACGGTGCCTACGATCGTCGAGTTCGTCGGGCAGGGGCTGGCGGAATTGCATGATGGGGATGTGACAGCTGGCAAGGGTCGACGTGACACCCCAGGGTGCTTACACGTCGTGTGTAGGAGCGAAGGGGGCTATTACTTAGTTCTATGCCTGTGATCTGGGTCCGAATTTTCTATGTGTCGCCTGATCAGCGGTTCGCTATAATGTCGTCGAGAACGAACAGTCAACGAATATCTGAAAAATAAAATAAAAACATACCCAGACGACAAAACGCTGGCCAACGTTCTGTGAATTCTATGATCTATGGCGGTGGTAAGGGACAGAAGGGAGGGCAAGGGCTGTGAAGTGGCTTGAATGTCAGGGAGGCTTTCAACCAATTTGTCACCGGTCGGTCACGCGGACCATAATTAATTATACACAAGCAACATACAACATAGTTAGGGGGGATTCAAATCCAGGTGGTGTGACCTAGATCACGATCGAGATCATGTTCCGACTCTCCACCGCCGAGCTTAGACGTCGAACACAACGTCCACAGCACTGAACGCCGTGCTCCCTGGCCACACAACAACCGGCACCTCGCATTCTACCACTTCCACCTGCACCTCTCGCCAGTCCTCTTCTTTCCCCTCGCCATCGCCTTCTGCGGTAGAGGATGGCGCATCCTCATCATCAATATCATCCCCATCATGATATTCCCTCTCCCCAGTGCCAAGGAATGAGCTCATAAGATACCAAGTCCAACTCTCCTTCCCCTTCCCCGCCCCCACGGAACCATTTCCTTTCACAGCCTTCTCCACACGCGCCTCCTGTTGCTCAGGCGCGATCCCCGCCGGTGCTCGCCACGCAGTTCCCCACGCCGTAGGCGCACCGTCTCGTGCTAGCCCACGCACTCGTGCATTGGGAGAGGTTACGGCGACTAGGAGCGTGAGATGTACTTTCCATGATAGTCCCCCTGCCTTCCCACCACCAACACCAGGCTCGGAGCTCGAAACGACCACACCAAAACCCGGACACGCATCGCTGGGTATATCAAGCGAAAACGTCGTGCGCAGCGTGCTCCCTGTGAAGGATGCGTGGTGTTCTGCTTGGATGCGTCGTGTGTATTGCGTGGTGCCGAGGGATGCTGGTAAGGATTCGTTTGTTTCTAGCGTTGCGCTTAGCTGTCGGTGTCATGTAAGAAAACAAAAATTTGACGGGAGCGTTGGGATACCAACCGAAACGACCTTCCCCCGTCCTGATTGCTCGTTGATCTCTATGATACCCAGTATCGTCTCACCCAGGCGGTAAGCGCTCTTTGTGAATGTGAGCACGGCGACTTTGAGCCCGTCTTTTGTCACGTCGTACGACACTGTAATTGTGTCAGTTCCAGTAATCCTTTTCAAGAATTGCGTGGTTTAGATAAATAGGTATAGGGTGGGTACCGAGAACGTTGAAGCGATAGGCGCGCGAGAAACAAAAAGACACACCTTTCTTCGGATTCCGCGTCAAGATCTCAACAGCTTCCCTACACCCCGTCACCTCACCTTCCTCTCTCTCCCTCTCCCGTTCTCTTTCTCGTTCCTTCTCAAACGCATGTAATGGATCTACGATCTCTGACCCTGACCCGGAACCAGATGGCGCTGACGAAGACGAAGACACCGTCTCAGGAACACTCTCCGCAGGCTCCTTGATGCGCACGCCCGTCAAGCCTTCAGCAGGGAACGTCGAGAGCAAGCGCTCGCCATAAGCGCGCAGGTCGTCGAGCGAGCCATCAGGTGTAGCAGTTGGTGCTAAAGCAAACCTTAGCTTCATGTAATTCTTGCTGTGTGAGGAGAGGGAGACGTACTAGGCCCTTTTGAAGTTGACGTTGAATTTGAAGTCGAAGTTGAGTTTGATGATAAGGATGACGATGACATTTCTTTCTTGCTCTCACCGATACCGTCACCGCCAGCACTGCCGAGATCTAGGACTTTGCCTGCGTCTGGTTTGCGCATTGGCGCGAGGAGGTCATAGGGACGTTGGGGTCTGCTGACTGGTGATTGAAGAGGTGAGTCAGGGTCATTAGGGAAGGTGTGGTGAGTGGTGGACTTACGGCTGACCCAGTTGTACACCCTGATAGGGACCTTCATTACTCGGCTCACTGTCACTCCATTCCCTCCTTCGGTGTCGGCTCGTCGACATGTTCCAACTGCAAGCTCGTACGAGAAGCGGATCATGCGACCCCGGAAGGTGGGAGGGAGCGTGGAGGGGAGTGGCAGGGTGTACGTGTCTGCAGGGCGTATGTCAGCGCATGTATTTTGTTGGAAACGTGTTTCGGTGAAAAGACACGATAAAAACACTCACAACTCCGACTCTCCCCAGGGCTCAAGGTCAGATCAACAGCCAACATCGCAGGTTGGACTTCAAATACAGGAAGCGGCATTACCTCCTCCCCATCTTCCCCTCCCACACCATTACCCGAACCAAATCCCACACCCGCACCACCAGACACCTCGCTCTGCGAACTTAGCGAGGGCGCTCTAGAGCGCCCAGGAGAAGGAGGAAAGCCGCCCGGGGTCAACAAAGACAATAGCGACCCCGTGAATGAGGTAGACCGCGAATGCACGCTCCCAGTACGCGTGCGTGTACGCGCGATATCCATGCTCCCACCACCCAACACAGGTCGCTTCAGTAGTTGAGCGCGGAGATGGGCGAGTGCAGGTGCTGGCGAGGTGCTGTGTGGGATAATGTGGGCTGTGCCGGAGAGTTGGAGGTAGGAGTAGAGAAGGAGGGTTGTATTAGGTGGGAGGTGTTTGTGGGAGGTAGAATTTGGGGGGATGGGGAGGGGTGGGTGGCCGTGTCCTAGGATTGGGTGGGTTGGTTTGCGGGTGTTGGTGGGACGTGGCGGGTAGGAGTGGACTTCGGAGACGAGGGTTGGGGTGCTGGAAGTAAGGGAGGGCGTGCGAGGGAGGGGGCTAAGAGGGGTGGGCGATTGGGGAGTTTCGGCAATGGAGTCGAGGGCGAGGGTGAATGTGCTGGCAGAGGAGGAAGGGGGGAGCGCTGTGGAAGGTTGGGTTTGTGCTTGGGACTGAACTTCGTTCAGCTGAAGTTGACCATCGAAGACAGATGACTTGCGCGCATGGGGGTGGTTTTGAGGAAGTGGGAAGGAGGTTCTATGGGTTGCCGCTGGGGCTGGTGATGACTTGAATATCTTACAAGTAGAGATATGGCTGGAGACTTACCGGGATCGACTTCATATGCCTGTACATACTCTCCAAGTCCGTTCATCTCGCCTATGCTCGCACTCCGTGCTTTCTCCTTCTCCAACGCGCCACGTCGCGCCTCCAACACCTCCTTCCCCTTCCCCTTGCCATTCTCAGTGACATTCCCACTCCCAATCAACCCCTTCCTTCCGTCTCCAATACCACTCCCTAGTGCCCTCACAATATCCGAGGGACGTGAGCCCAAGCCAGGGGACGTCGGTGGCCTTGCCAGCGGGGCAGAGCTTATAGAATGTGCATTGCGTCTATGTGATTTCTGTGGGGGTGCAGGGACTGATGCTGGGTCGGGTGTGACGTTAGAGTTGACAGGGAGACGAGTGTTGGTGAATGTGATGGTAACGCCAAAAGTCTCGCCTGCAAAATAAGCGTTCTGGGACGGAGACACTTGGACTCTGATGGAGGGGTCGTCGATGTTCTCGACGTCCATGATGGGGCCCTCGAGCTCTCGCGATGGATGAGAAATAGAAAAAGAAAGCACGGTTGATGGTTCGTTTGGTATATAAATGCGGGAAAGTAATAGGGTTATTACGACGAGAATAGCTCATCGCATGGCTCGGTTCCACACATCTGAGAACCGCAGACACCCTTCCCCTTGCAATGGCACTCGGTTCTCACAAAAGTCATTTACTCTCCCAGCCAATCCATCCCTCTACACACGCCGACACCAAATACACACTCCAGCATTGGGTGAATTCTCGACATTAGACAATGTCTTATATTTGTTTTTGTTTACCAACGCCTTTCATTCCAAACACCGTCTGACATTGTCCATCTTGGATTCGTACCACGACATCCATTCTGTGTGAACGATCACGTCGCTATATGGCGAATGGGGCATGAGCCACCTGTTCCAATTAGCCACCGTCCGTCGATGTCGTCTTTGCTCTGTGGCTTGCCCCTTGTTTCTAGTTGTCCCTTTCGAGTGCCCGTCCTATCCCTTTTGGAATACTTTGAATGGTTCAAAAGATTTCGAATGGGATGGATCCGATCATCCATCGTGCAAAGATACAGTCTATCTGATTCCAGCCGTTTATCCCCGCTGTTCATCTCAGTCTGACAGTTCAATCTATCTCATCTAAGGATACGCATCATTCCGGTCTTCCTTATCCCGGCATCAAAGGTTAAAGGCGGACGGACGACTGGGTTGACGCTGACTGTTGACGCGCGCAGCAATGTAGAGCTTAACCGACCCGTCTCGGCTAAAGTGTCATGCTTGTATTCCATACTTCCCCATCCAGGCCAACGACGGCATATGGATGACAGGGTTTGTGCTGACTGCTGAGCGCTGAATCCTGACGTACGTCAGGCAACACAGGTAGCTGTCCAGCCACGCCCTCGGCGATGTGGCGCATTGTCATCGAACATCCATCCCATCCCTTGGGCGAAGATAGGAAGATAGCTGATGATAGCCGTCTTTCGCACTCTGGATATCTCCTTCATCAAGGTATTATTTCCCATCTGTCTACTAGTGTTGCTCATCTCGCCGTTCTGCACGACATATTACCCCGTGTCCCCTAAAGTCAGCCTCACGTCCGTATTCTCTTACCCTCTTGGTATCTCAAAAGGGATGGCGGAGATGATGTACCTGATGATGGACCAGAACTAGGAAAAATGTCCCTTGACGAAATGGCGCAGATCATCCTGACTTACCATACAGCCTACTCGTGCTGCAATGCCGATTTTGATACGTGACACGGCAAACATAGAAAATGTCGAAGAGTTGTG
>MU837055.1:104301-128673 GCA_029603245.1 Rhizopogon salebrosus TDB-379 | reverse complement strand
GCGTCACTTGAATCCAGACGTCGCGATTGAGGCGCCCAGTTTCACGATCTTAATTTGCTGGATATCGGCCCGAAATATATTAAACTTCTTCTCGCGCATGTAGAAATGCCTGATCGTGAAGTACGCCTCCACCATCGCGTCTGTCAAGGGTTCATTCACGTTCCCGGGCTCCACGAAAACGTTGTCGCGGTAGACTCTGAGCGGGCATGCCATATTCTCGAATTTCATGCTTTCAAATCCAGCCTTGTGTTTCGCTGGAATCGGCCACTCTTCGGTTTCGGTGTCCATCACAGGCGTTTTCTCTGTCCTCTCATGAGTAGTTGATCGTCGGTTTCATTCGTTCCACTGCATGAGTAATGGTGTGGTCAGCAACCCATGTTCTACCAGACGCGTGGTGACCAAGCAAACAAGAAGAGGCCCTCGCCATTGTAACCCGTTGCTAGATCGAACATCGACACGCTCATGATGGCGATGGCTAAAGAGACTGTCGACTCAGGGGCGTCATGGGCCACTAGAAAGGGAACATGCCCCTGAAAACGGCCCAAAGCCGTCAAAGATAGTAATAGGCATGCCTCTCAAGGCGTCGGGGGAAGCGAGCACCGGGATCGAATATGGAGTCAGCGGTAGTCGATGCGCGGATAATCCGCCCCGAGGGGGAGCGAGGAACGGAATCGGCGAAGAAAGCAGACTGCGTCCACAATCGTTCACGAAGAGGCGGCCCGCTATATATAAAAAGTTGATTCAGTAAAATTCGAGCAGATAATGAAATACACACATACTCCTCGAAAAGCGACCTTCCCGCTGCCACGAATGGCCTGGCGCAGACGGTGTGCTCGACGATGCGTGGGGGCGGACCATCTGTGGTATCTTCGTTGTTCTCTCTGTCATTGGAGGTGAACCTCGCGGGCGGGTTGAATAATTGGGCCTCAAAGGACGACTCAAAAGGCAACCATCACGTGGTGGGAGAAAAGGACCAAGGAACTGTGGGAAAAAGAATTATGACCAAGTAGCCTTGCAAGCAAGGTAACTTATGCACAGTCTGCATGATCCGATTCATCGACATAAGTTATTTATCGTCAGTGGAGTAACGTTGATTCTTCGATATGTAGCAGCGCGCCAGTAATAATATCTTTTCTCACTCCACGGCCGGGATCAGGTCGAACCTTGGGTCCACGGGAACTTTCTGTTCTGCCGTACCGGAAGAACCCTATGGTCCAGGAACTTGGCTCGGGAGTAAGTTCAACTCAGCGAAGACCACGTGGTTTCAGTTTGCCCAAGGTTGTGTCAAAGATTCCCCCAGCCGTTTCCCCCCTTTCTCTTCATAGCTTACATGCGCTCGCCATCGGCCGTGCTGCATTAATATCTTTTTCAACGACCTTTTTCTCCTCGACAACCTGTATTTTTATTTGGATCGTTCCCTTTTTCATATCACAACCAACAATCAACGTCTCAACTGAGGCAGCTATGAGCACTTGTATGGAGAACACTGACTGGGACTTCGTCTTGCAATTTGTCTCAGAACCATTGGAGATTGGAGTCCCCCATGTGCCTGAAAAGCCCGTCGCGGAACGTACAAATTCCGCGGTACCTATGCAGGTACCAACTCCCCCCGTACGTTGTCTAGCTGGAGAGACGTCAGGTGGATGCTTACATACCATAACTTACTCGACATTGTCAAGGATTCTTTCACCGCGTCTCCGGCAGACTCTCCGGCAGAGGAAGACACACTTGTCTCTGTGTCCACCACGTTCTTTCCCGGAGCACAAATTCACTCACTCCCACCAGACATTGTGCTCCTATCATCCGACTCTGTATTTTTTTATGTCCACACCCATGTCCTCCATGGAGCCTCTGAAAATGGGTTTAGCGGTCTGCTACCACCAACCTCCAAGGCCCCACCAGGCCAGTTAGGCCCAGTCGTAATGATCTCTGAGTCCTCCACTATTCTGAACATCATACTTCATGCCGTATATGACATGGCATGTTCCCACTACTCTCCTTCATTCGAGTCCCTTTCAGAAGCATTATCAGTGTTAACAACTTATGGCCTTTCTGTCAAGCGCTACGCTAGCTCTTCTACTCCACTACACTCATTGCTTCTTTCACATGCTCCTCTTTACCCTTTGGAACTCTACGCGCTGGCTGCCTCATATGATCTTTATGAACTTGCCGTCTCCACTTCATCTCACTTACTCTCCTTCTCCCTGGCGTCCTTGACAGATGAGATGGCTGACAGAATTGGCGCAAGATATCTGAAAAGGTTATTTTTTCTCCACTTTGGGCGCGCAGATGCCTTGAAACGACTCTTGTTACCACCGCCTCATCCCCATGCCCCCACTACTGACTGCGACTTCACCGAGCAGAAGAGGCTGACAAGAGCTTGGGCTCTTGCATCTGCATACCTCGCTTGGGATGCTAGACCAGGTATGTCTCATACCAGTTAAAAAGGCACCGGGCTTGATTTAAATTCAATTCAGACTTGTCCACAAGTGCGATCGAGTCTGCTTTGGCACCTTTAGGTGATCAGTTATCATGCGACCTCTGTCGGAAAGCACTTCGAGACCGGCTGAAAACGTTAATTGTACAGTGGTCAGTTGTCAAGGTACGCACCACCTCGAGTCTTCGACGTTTCCACTTATATTTTGAATCTGTAGAGGACTATTTAAAATGTAAATATCCTTATCCGAAAGAAATATCTTTCATCCCGGACGGGGCCAGTATACCAATGCGAGCGGACCCCCTCCAATAGATCTCGTTCGTTTTACTGTATTCTGATGTACCACTCACGACTTCTACTTCTCTGTACGTTACGAGAATCGTCATATTATCACAGCCTCCTCTCGAGTATTATACACGATGTGTACTCATTAGTAGCCGTTTTCTGTAAAAACAGCCTTACACACGCTTACAACTCCACGATTTTACTGTCCGTGTCACGTACACACGCATAGCATAATCGACGGGCAATATAATTTGGAACCCAACAATGACAGATGGTGAGTCCTGACAGATTGGCGTAAAAGGTGACAGAGGTATCAAGGAATTAGTTATGCTAAACGTAAGGACGCATCGGATCACCGGGACTTGTCCTCGGCAAGGATGGCGTCATTGAGCTCATCGAGAGGAGCTAACTCTTTCTTATCCACGAGGTCAAACTGTCGGAGTTTAAGCGAAATTAGTCAGTTGCAGAGACAATTGGGCAATCACCTCATTTATGAAGAGAAAGAAGTGCCGATAACTGGTGTTCAGATGAGCTGGAAGAATTGATCAACCTATCACAATTGAATCTGGGGGTGAATCGGGTTCATTACCTTCAATACCAAGCGCACAGATTTGGTCAAAATGGTTGCTGTATATGTGCGCGTATACGCGGAATAGGCGGCGGACGATCGTGCGCACCGTCTCTCGAAAATTCCGGGGGAATGGCACGCCTAGAGTTCATCAGCAACCTCGGTAGAGCAAAATCCGTCGCGGGCTACACACCAATCTTGTTGGGGAATACGGTTTCATCGTCAAGGATGTTCTGTGCCCAGTTCATCAATGCATCTACGTATTCGGGGGCAGGCAGCTTCGTAGGTCTCTTATATTTTACACCATCCTCCCAGAGGTACTCATACCTACCAGATTACAATAAGTTTGTTCTTTACATGTCAGACAGATGCTCACCGCGGACCAGCGGACATGATCGGACACTAAGACCAGTGCTTCAGATCGAGTGGTAGTACTCAGCAGCAGGTCCATACCTCTTGCGGAGTACAGAACTCGGTAACAGTACCGTACAGCATATTCAAGTGGTTGAAGAAATCAACGGCTGTTTAGGTGAACACGGCGGCATTGCAGACGAGGGTAGGTGGCCGCACCATGAACAGCGAGCCACTCATTTGTGTCTTCACCTTCGGGAAGCCGGACAGCCAACCTCAGATTGCCAGAACCCTGGGTTGCATTTAAAAATCGACGTCATCATGCCATCATTGTACTTTACCAAGGTTGCCTCCGCGTACTTGCGCAATTGATATTGTTTGGTACCTTCGGGAACGTCCTTGCGAGGTTTGAACGTGCGAGTCTTCCCTCTGAACAAGCGAGTAGAGGCCGCTGTGTTAGTTCATGGTATGCCTTCTTGAAAGGATTACTGACAGTCCAAAGAATGAAGACATGCCGGTGATGAATGCAGATCTACGAGATATTCCATGGTATATCTCTGATGGTTCTCGTTTCCCACGATGAAGTTACAGCCACAATGGCAGAGGGGCAGCCAGCCTCGAAAGCTTACAGCTCAAAGTCCAGTGAGTAAGGAATACCGAAGGCTACTTGCATTTAAATTGACTACTGCTACAAAGAGGTTAGGTCCACCAGTGGCAGACAGTAATAAAAATGGTGCAGGATGATGGCAAAGGCATCGAGGAGAGGCCGACTGTCAGACCTCGCAAGGAATGTATTTTTATCGAGTGATTCGCGATGCGAAGCCGCGTTAAAGCTCACGCTAGGCACCAAGGTCACCGAGATCTCTCTGAATCTTATGACAAGCCCTTACGGCGACTCCGCCTTCTAACTCCACTTCCCCTCGGTCGAATACATTCGCTCATCCCTCCCTCTCTTTCCCTTCGAAGCATCTCTCCACCGAGCCTTCCACTCCTTTGTCAGGGCATTTTTTTGGTCCTCCCACTGGGAATGAATTTCAGAAGTCGATTGAGTACGGAAGAAGGGCTCCCCGCTTCTGTCTCCTTCTTGTCCCCCGTAAGGAAAGAGGGAAAATATATCTTGAGGTTTATTTCTCATGCTGGAGGAGCGCGACCGGAGGGCTGGTGGGAGGGGGAAGAAGAAGGGGAGGTTCGAATCAAGTACTAGAGGCACTTGTAGCTGTACATGAGGAATGGAAATCGCGCGAGAGACAGATGGTGTGTGCTCTGGTTCGGTGGGATGGGCAAGGTCGGAGATCCCAAGTATGTCTTCCTCCTCAAAGTCTAGTTCGAGATGACCTAGTAATGAAAATCCGGCTACAACAGTCATAGTCAGTCATATTTGGCCGGAATGGAAAGGTGGGATGCAAGAACACATGGAAAAGATGGGGTGGATTGAGAAAAAACGCACCCTCGTCCTCCCTTGGCGCAAATAGATCTTTCAGTTTGGTTTGCGTCTGATTTTGAATAGTCTGTCCTGGCTGGGGTACAGGTTGAGATTGTGATTTGAGCGGCGACCCCACTCCATCACTTGTGTCAGACCCTATTTCCATGTCTTTGAACTTAGCTCGAGGTACTTCCTCAATTCCGTCCTCATCTATGACCATCCGGGTCCCGGCCTGTGACTCTCCTGTATTACCTTTATCCTCAAGGCGTGCATCTTCAATATCAGATAAGCTCTCCTGTCCACCCCACCCTTCTTCTTCATCCTTGTCACTGAAGAGGGAGCGAAGGAGCGTGAGAGATGCGAGCTTTTCTTGCGATAGGGAGGTGGCTCCTCCTGCCGAGGATTCAGTTGGGGGCGGACGAGCAGTGGGGCCGGGGGACGGAGCTAGTGCTGGTAGTGGGGCAACGGCGGATTCTGGGATGACTGACGCCACAGACCTGTGGTCATCTTCTTCGCTCTCGGTAACTGCGCTCTCAGCGTCGTGCTCATCATCACTGCTATCAACCTCTCCCGCGTATCTTTTCACAAATTTAGCCTGATCTTCATGCCCACTTCTGCCCAAACTGACACCGGTCTCAACCGCGCCCACTACCTCAGCATCCAACCACATACCCTTCAGATGCATCGAGTCCCAGCGCGTCGGATCGATCGTCCGGCGGCGTGCACGCGTAGGAGGACGTTTGACGCGCTTTTTGCGTTTCCCTGTCCCACTTTTCCCATCCACCTCGTGCTTCTTGCGTCCTGCACTAGTGGTCGCCCGCGGTGGTTCCAAAGGTCTCTCAGGTCTCATTCTCATAACTCTTACAACACGGCCCATCTCGGTGACCCTCCATCCGCCACGAGCATGTGCCGTCTCGGGTGTGATCAGTGACATATCTGGAGTATGTGTGCCAACCGTTGAGTGAGAACCGAGGCGGCGTTTCTTGGGCGGGGGAGGCGGAAGGGATTCGGAGAGAGCGAACCTTATTGGTATTGGGAAATGAATGAGTGCAAGGGTGACAGAATGGGAGGAGACGCACCGTTCACGATAATCAGGTTTTGCATCCCCAATACGTAGCTTGGCGCCTTTCCATACTGTCCCGCTGAGTACATTCACGCCTGTGGGATATCATCAACGATAGAACCAAGAGAAACGCGATTACATGTATCTCACATTTCGCCAGGTCTGCTTTGCGACCTTCAATCGTCGCGTACCCAAAAGGTCTCGGTTGACCTAGCGCATCATGTTTTCCAAAGCCATCAAGTGAGATCACTTTTCCAAAGGCACCGAGTCGCTTTGCAAGGTCAGTAGGTGTGATAGCTGGTGTTGTAAGCCCAGAGATGTGAAGGCGTTTTGTTACGGTTTCGGTGGACATTGCAGTAAGTATTAGAGAGGCATATCTCTTCCATTTTCACTTTCCCACACCCTAGTGATCAAATCTGCACGTCCCGAGCCCGGGCCTGCAGACGCACAACAGCGTAAAACCTTCGACAGATTTGGCGGTCACCTGCCTTTGTTAAAAATGCTACAAGTCACCCATCGCCACACGCCCCGCTCCCAGGCAAACTCACCGTATATGAGTAAGCAAGAAGCAGAGTGACGCACTCAGGGGTGGCACTTTCACAGATATATAAAGGCCCATCATGATGGAGGCCAGGTAAACTTACATCTCACTCACTGAACGACATGACGAAGCGCATACTTTTTGTTTTTACATCGGCGGACCGCACTTTAACTGGTGCCAACACAGTCAGTGGAGCCTCTCACTCGTTGCACCAGCCTCCTAACCGCGTTTCAGGGATGGTACCTTCCGGAAGCTGCTCATCCTTACTACGTCCTCTCACCCCATTTCATAATCGATTTTGCCTCTCCTAAGGGTCCTAATCCGCCTGTGGATGAGTACAGTGTCCAGGTGACTAGATTGTTATTAGATTGTTATTAGCCACATTATTGAAGTGACCATTGCTTCCAGACCTTCCAAGACGACGTGCCCAAATTCCTTCAGGACCCTGTCGTCAAAAACAAGCTCGCGACCACTAAAAAGCTCTCTGAGGTCAACCCCGATGATTATGATGCAGTCTTTTATGTAGGGGGCCATGGTCCGGTCTTGGATTTGGCATCGGATCCCGTCAATGGCCAGCTTGCGTCCGCGGTGCGTCTGTGAATTATTTTTTATGATGCGTCGGTAACGTGTATTTTTAACAGTTCTACCGTGCTGGAAAAGTGACCTCTGCTGTTTGCCACGGACCTGCGTCAGCCATACGATGATAACCACTAATAATGAAACTTACTGACACATCGTCACAGTGCCCTTGTTGGCGCGACTGATGCGTCCGGCGAGTCGATCTTCGCCGGCAAACCAGCCACCGGCTTCTCGAATGTTGAGGAGGAGATAGTAGGCAAAGTGAAGGTGGGTGTCACTCGTCCGGTGCTTGGGCTATTTCCAGATGTGTTTTGAAAACAGGACGTGCCATTCTTATTGGAAGACAAGATCAAAAGCCTTGGAGGGAAATATGAGAAAGCTCCGGAACCTTGGGAGGTCAGTATTATGTTTGGACTTGATTAGACGTAGGCTCATCTGCTATCATCTCAGCCCAAGGTTATAGTGGCTGGGAATCTCATTACTGGACAGAATCCGGCTTCAGCTCATCCCATTGGAGAGGCCATTCTCCAAGCCTTGCAGAAATGAAACATGTCTCTTCAAATCATCACTCTAATACTGCTCGTACCTCACAGTATGGCGCGGTCTCAATAAGATTAGTAGATATTTTTTGGCGGCTACGACCTACAACTGTATGAATATCAAATATAGGCTACAGACATCTTCCAGCCTTTTTTTAGTGAGAAGCCATCTAGTGCCTCTTTTGCAGTCGATGCGAGTTCGGGGGTGTCGAAGAGGACTTGTGCCATTTTTATGCTTGCACCAGCAGCATTTGGAGTTGGTGATGGCACGACATGTGTCGATTGGAAACCTTTGTACCTATCCACAACATTCGTGATAAACTTGTATGAAAAAGGGGATAAGATACGCACTGTTGGAACAGCACGGAGAGTACATCGTCTGTGACTTCTAGGGGAAGATTCGTGCAGAACAATCTTGCAGATGGGTGTTGTGTAGGGGGTGGAATAGTGGCTTTGTGAAGAAGGATGAAATCATGTGAACATCGTTCATATGGACTAATGCATGGCGGCATACCTAGTGGTTTATGTTGTGGAGGAGCATCCTCATCTTCGTCAATCTCCATTTCTTCTCCATCACTCTCGTCCTCCTCCGACTTCTCTCGTTTGGGCTTAGGCTGTTCATCTGCCATGTCCTCGTCGCGCCTGCGCTTATCAGCAGTCGAAACAGTGACCTTTCCTAGTAAGGCTGCATTCTGGTTGGCGTGAACAGATGTTGGTGGGACAAAGTTGGGATCTTCTTTTCGTGAAGTAGCGTATGACTTTGATTTCGCGTAGGTGATGCGCTACATGTGTGAATTAAGCTTGGTTTTCTCATAGAAAGGAAAGCTGAAGCTCACCATTGGCTTGTCATAAAATACCATACCCTCGCAGGCTCTCATTGCAGTAGTCGCGGAAGCCAAATCAGTGAAGACGAGGAATGCCTGTCCCTTCATCTTTGGTCCTTTCGAGGCGATAACATCAATGACCTTTCCGTAGGTGGTGAAAAGGGCATAGAGCTGTATTCTGATTTCTTCCTTGTTGATCTTGTCATTGAGATTATTGATGTAGAGGGTAGGAATTGGCTGAGACGAGGACATTATTACTGTCTACTATGCAGCACTGGCAATCGAGGGAGGTGATGGATGTTTGGCCTAGAAAGGTATAGTGTTCGCACGACTGTGATTGAAATGGAACGCGTTTTCGTGACACAGTTTGTGACAGGATTGACGAACTTTCTTCCTTCTATAGGTCTTGTCTGACTTGGGAGATCAACTTTCCTTGCAAGGTCTCTGACAGACAAGACGGCAACTTGTCTGCTCGTCGTTTACCCAGCTTCGCCAGTTTTTGTAGTCGCGTTTTAGGCCATAATACACAACAAACAAGCACAAAACGCTACCCGGCGCACGTTGCTTGCCCTGTTCATGCAATTTTTCACGACTTCCTGCAACGCATACCAATGAGCAGTCCCTATGGCCTTCACTGGCTACCGTCCTACGTCCTTCCATTCGTTACCCTTTCATATCCAACCGACGCCCCCGTCAATCCCGATTCATTTCATCATTCTGCGTACTACGGTACCGGATTCCAAGATGGCTGTCTCATAATAACATGCATTGCTGTTATGGCGATTCTACGCGACCTAGTGCGCGTCTATATACTGGAGCCTTTTGCTAAATGGAAGCTTACCCGCGACTGGGAGCGATTGCACCCACCACACCTCCAACCGAACGGCAAACAAAATGGTGTAGCAAACGGAAACGGACATGCTGAGCATATCCATGGTGAATACCCCTCAAAAAGCGCAATGTCTCCCCGGGATGCTCGCAAAATTCACCGCAGTGTGCTGAGGTTCGCAGAGCAAGGCTGGTCGGCCATTTACTACACCCTCCAGTGGTCATTTGGCTTTGTACGTGCGTTCCCCCAGCTAAGGTGGCATGTCTAATCACATGTATTCTAGTATATCCACCGAAACCTTCCTACCCGAGCTCTAAACCCCACTGAACTATGGCTCGATTACCCTCACTTTCCCCTTGCTGGACCTCTCAAGGTTTACTATCTCACTCAGACTGCCTTCTACCTTCATCAAATCTTAATCCTCAACGCCGAAGCGCGACGGAAAGACCATGTGCAAATGATGACACACCATGTTATCACCATTATCCTCATGGTCGCGAGCTACTGGTGCAGTTACACGCGTGTTGGATGTCTCATCATGGTGTTGATGGACTGGAATGATATTTTCCTCCCGGTATGTCACTTTGTTGTTCAGTGTACTGGACCTAACCTGGTCATTCTCGTGCAGATCGCCAAAATGTTTCGATACATTGGTTTATATACCCTTTGCGACTTCACTTTCACCTGGTTTCTTTTATCGTGGTTCGTGGCTCGCCATGTTCTCTTCATCATCGTCATATTGTCTGCCTGGTTCGATGGCCCGCGGTTAATCAAAGTACGCTGGGTGCCGGAGTTGGGACATTATTACTCGCCTGTCACTTACAATACATTCGTCTACCTGCTGGTGGCGCTACAGGTGGGTATCAGGTTCATGTCGTTGTTCGCACCTCATAGACTCTTCAAGATCATCCAAATGGTCTGGTTCGGGATGATTTGTCGTGTTGCATGGCGCGTGATCAGCGGTCAAGGCGCCTCGGATGATCGCAGCGACGATGAAAAGTGAGATTCCTTAGCACAGGTTTTTTTTTTTTTTTTGTTTTGTTGTGTTTGCAGCGAGGAAGAAAAGAAGAGTCAATGATTTAGTACATTACATGCAGGGGCGATACTCATAGATCCTTTAATTGTCACACGTCGGCCTTCGCATACTAGAGATTTCAGATACCATACAATACCCTTTTGGACTCCTTGCTATGTGAGCGAAACGACTGAAAATGTGAGGTGTGAGGTTTATTTCAGTGGCACTGAGGGGCGAATTGCCATATTCAGATATCAGTGCTTGTCAGTCGAAGCTTCCAGTCGTAGTTTGCCGCATTGCGCAGCGTAGCTGTAGCTCTTTGTCCATTCACCCATCTCACTTGCTTTCATCTTCTTCTGTATCCCGTCTGGTACCATGATGGCTGGAATCATGTCATACTTCGGAGGAAGGAGAGACACGAAACAAGCAGCCCGAGACGCCATCGTAGGGCTGAGGCAACAGCTACAGATGATAGAGAAGAAAGAGGAGTATCTACAGAGGAAGATTGACGACGAGCTCAAGAAAGCGAAAGCAAATGCTGTCTCCAACAAGGCTGGTATGTTCCCCATATTCTACCCTGGAAGCTTCACGTCCCCTACACACGACACACAGTGGCAACCCAGGCTCTGCGGCGGAAGAAGGCGAGCGAGGCGGATATGGATCGCCTGGCGGGCCAACGGCTGCAGCTGGAACTACAAATCAACACACTAGAGTCGGCGAATATGAACGCGGAGACGATGGCTGCTATGAAGAAGGCTTCAGACGTGCTTGCGTCGATCCACGGTAATATGTGCGTATTCGCCTTACGGTGACGATCATTCGTGTAGTAACTTTGACTTCCTTAGGAACATTGATAAAGTCGACGCAACTATGAGTAAAATCACAGAACAGCGAGAGATTGCCAATGAAATTGCAGATGCTATATCAGTTCCTCTTGGTGAAGCAGACGAGGTTCGTCGATTTCCTGAGCCGATGGAAGTTTTGTTCTCATAATATTCTTAGGATGAGCTCAAAGCAGAGCTTGCTGACCTCGAGCAAGAGACACTCGATGAACGCCTCGCCGGAGCAGATCACGTTCCATTGCACATCCCTCCAGGAGCTCGCAGGGTGGAGGAGCGACGTAAGATTTCCCATGTCGACTTCACGTTCATTAATCTAACGTACTTTCCCAGCCCAACCAGAGATGGAGGACGAGGAGGAGGCTCAGTTGAAGGAACTACAGGCTGCGCTAGCGATGTAATAGCTCGCCGCTTACCTTCCACTGTGTCCCGGTTGATATTGGCTTCATCTGACTCAATACATATATCCACCGCCCTTTCTCATAATAGTCTTTTGCAACAGATGGATTTCCCTGCCGATGACCGGTCATGTTCTTGTGAAATAGTGTACAAGATAAGCAGTTATTAAATTATGTGCAACGAACCCCATGATGACTGCTGTACTAAGTTATAAGGCAAGACGTGCGTGCGAAGTGCAAATTGTGAAAACAATGAAACATGCAGGATGATGGGTGTGGCAATATTGAGGACATGAGTCAAAGTCAGTGAGAGTGGGTGTGAGAATAATACTATGATGAGAACCCGCGGATGCCCAATACCCTCCGAACATCTCCTGTGAAACGCAGCGAGTCAAGGATGGGTAATAAATCGAGCAGGGCCTCGTCGAGTGCGTCATGCGTCCAACCCTCTATGGGTATACCATTCGCTATTGCGAGAATAGACATTCAGATTGTGCATTGGTCATGACAGAGGTGTACGTACCTTCATAGCCACGGTAACTAATTGGCGAATTATCGATCAGACAGATACGAGAGAGATCCTGTTCCACAACGGATAGATCTTTGATATATGATCCATTGGAGAGTTTAGTGCAGGACTGATTAATGACGTGGTCAGAAAGGCGATGTTCATGGGGAAGCACAAGACTCGCCTCTCGGAATAAACGGCGCGAGAGAATGCCACGTCCAGCGTCTAACCAGTCAATGACTGGATCGGCATACTCTTGCATAGAGGCGGTAAAGACAACGAGTGTGTACCAATCAGAAACCTAGTAACCGTTAGTCATGTTCTTATGGCTGGCAAGGAGGGTTGCGACTAACCTTGCGAAGGAAGTAGTCGACGAATGGTCTCTTGTATACATGATAAATAGTGCTCTGGCCGTTAAGGATTACTTCGACTGTGTGCCCTTTGTTCCTGCCCCCGAAACCTAGAAGACCGGAGCCACTAGATGAAGAAGACATCGGTTTTGAAGTCGAATGTATGAGAGTTTCATCGAGGTCAAGAACGAGAGTCTTTGGCAAATGGAACGGCGTCTTATGTGCAGTAGTCAGAGGGGGCGTCGGGGATCTTAATGCGTTATCGGTTATGGTAGCTGGGGGCAACTTCCGTGAACGCAGGTGTGATGAAGGTGGGGGACCCGGTGAAGGTGGTGGTGTGGGTAAAGTGGTGACATCTGACTTGGCAGAGAGCACATCAGATGGAATATCTGGGGATGGTGGGGAAGGAATTGATGGCAATGGCGGTTGCGTTTCAAGTAGCGACACATCAGTAGCCTCGGCCACCGGTTTTTCAGGACCCTCATCAATCAGTCTCCCTTTTCCCTTGTTATCGATCTCTGCTAGTGTCCATTGTGCCCATGTAGCGCAAAGGGTGTCCCAGGCCAGAACAAAGGCCTGAACAAGGAAGAGCCGTCTAAAAGTACTTCTTACCCTGAACCTGGACTTAGAACGTATGGCTGCCTCTGCTGGAGGGGTGGGAGGGAAAGGGCGAAGTAATGATATGGGTAAGAACCCTGAAGGGGATGAATATGAGCGCTTCGACCGTGAAAGGTGTTGTGTGTCCGGGGCTTGAGGCTGCTGGTGGGGTTTATTGGTCCACGAATTCGTACGCTTAAAAGAAGGACCAGCATCCGACTCTCTCCGTGTAGATGAGGTCCCATGACGGAGGAAGGGGGCCTGGCCATCGATGGGAGTTGACGGAGGAGTTCGGGCTGATGCGAATACATCGAATTGGCGTGAGATGTATGCAAGGGAGTTCATTGCTGGGCTGCTTGCGTGTAGCGTCCGCAGGTGACACGGGCTCGAATGAACGAGCAAGTGAAGGCGAACGCAACAGAACAATGTTGAATGACTAAAACGCCGCGATGTTGCAGCAAGGGTGTGAGGAAGGTGGAACGACTGAGCCAAAGTGACTGACGGGCGATGGGCAACCAACGCGTGACCTCACAGATTCAGCTCATCGGATCTATCCTCTTAAACACTTTCTACAATCAGTCACTGGAGCCGCTGGGGTCTTTTGCAACTAAATCACAGTCTTACGCTTCACGATTTCTTCCATCTGATGGCGATAGCGGGTGCCGGCTTCAAGGGCAGGACTTAAGCACGTGTCATGCGCTCGCCAGCAACGTTTCAACCGATTGATGCCCGTGTGGGGCACGTTCATCAACCAACGGCGTAAGTCATGGCAGTCGTGCATTTCATGTCGAAACATGTCGGATGCGTCGTTCGTAAATTACAAGAAGCTCGCGGACCACAGGGTTATGAATTACAGAAGGTATCGGAATCCCTTTTCCTTAATCCCTTGCTCCTGTTCTTTGCGCTCCAATTCCTTGTTCAGTGTCTTCAGATGTTCTTTGAACATCCAGCTCATTATAATCGAAACACCAGTAGCTGCGATGCATATACCATAGGAATATCGATAAGTAGGACCCCATTTCGAAGGCCAAATGTACCTGCAACAGGCATCATTAATGAAATCCCTGTCACGTTAATCGGTGAAATGCACTCACGACCCTGCAACGTTGCCGAGTTGCGAAAATCCATTGATGATCGACAGAGTTACTGCACGCTTGGACGGTGGTCGAGGAAATGAGTTACTCATCCATGCAAGCATCACAACAAGTCCTGCATAAGACTGGGCCATGAGGAACCTATTGACGATCAACATGAGTGAGATATCCAAAATCAAGATCCTGTCCTTACAAAGACACGTATCGTGCCGCAGTATTCATAGTGCATATTGCAATAATGAAACCCAAAATACCACCAATGTAGGAAGCGATAATATGGTAGAAACGTTCTTGCGTGTAATCAGAGTGCCTGAGATGTTCTCCATTCTCTAAGTTCCCGGGTGATTTCAACATGCAGGCTTACCTGGACAAAGAGAACGTGACAATGACAGCAAAGATAAAAGGAGGGGCAACAAGGAGCAGCGATACCGTTGGGTTGTACCCAAGCGTCGCGCTAAGAGTGGGAAAGTACGCATTGAAGGACAGTGATACCACTATGGCGTTCACTGCCATTGCGAACCACCACACCTTCCAGTCGGTGACGGCGAGGTAAAGACCATGAGCGCGACCGCCTTCCTCAGTTTCGTTTTGATCGCCGACACCAGCATCTTCCTGCATACGCCTCAGGGCAAGTCGACGCTCATCATCAGAAAGCCACTTCGTCGTCGTCGGAAAGTCCGGTAAGATGAAGATTGCACAAATGGCAACAAAAACAGTTAAGGCTCCTTCGATATAGAAAAGCCACCTCAAAAAATACCAAATTTAGACCAGATCCTTTGGCAAATCAAATTGATTGAATTACCTCCACGCCGCGTGTCCAAGATAGTTGTTCATGCCACCAAGAATACCAGATGCAATAAGTGCCCCAAAGGCATTGCTAATAATATTTCCGCTGCAATCTTCCTGTTAAATAGGCATCCGTCGACCAATAGCATGACGCCCTTACCAGTAGAGAATTGCTGTTCTAAAACCTATCTCCGTTCGCTTGTACCTATGGATGCGTGTTAGGTTTCAACTGGTAATATCGATAACGGACGAACCACTTCGAAATCAAGAAGAGGGCACCAGGGAAAAACGCCGCCTCTACGAAGCCGAGAAAAAAACGCGTTAGTAGGGCTCCGGTGAAGCTGTTATAAGGGACTGTGGTCAGTAGTTCGTCTGAGACGTAAATGACGCGTCATACTTGGTTGTGATCCCAGTCAGTGCGGATATAATTCCCCAGACAATCATACAACCAGGCAGATAAAGCGAGGGCTTGCCGACGTAATTAAGAAACATGTTAGAGGGTATCTGCATGATGATATATCCGACATATAGAATGGACAACAGCGTTGCAAACTGCTGGTCATTCAGATGTAGGTCGGCAGTGAGTCCTCTTGAGCGTGCGGCACTTGTGACAGTTCATTGTGAGCAACATGTCAAAAATGCACGGGAAGGGCGTACCCGGCATTATTCCTGTCAATCTGGTTCAAGTCAGTGTGATAGAAATCAGGCACCTTCATGCGAGGTCACACACATAATTGAGGATGTAGATAACAACCAGGATAGACATGCGCAAGTCCAGTTTCCATAGAAGTCTTCGCTCAAGCTTCTTGCGCGCCTCTGTGCCACCGAATTCTGCGTCGAGGTCAACAACTTCGTTAGCTACATGCTCCTTAGATCCCGGGCACGATCCAACATCTGAATGGCTTGACATGATGGGAGTGGGAATGAATTGGACTTCTGAGCTTCATGTTTTAAATCTCTTGCGACCCACATGGAAATACTAGCCAAGAGATCAGGATAGGCAGTCACAAGGACTGTGGAGGCAAGTCATGAGAATTTGCAGTCTACTCCAGGCATCATCTGTTCCGCTTGAGCTAAGTATTGTTGAACTTGTTATCGAGCTTATCGAGGTACTTAGGTTACGCTACTGACAGATCACGCATCCCTGACATCACGTGTCAAGCCTAACCCGCAGGCATCGTCGACAGTGAGCGACGGGCCCACATTTCAGTCAAAATTCGACTAGACCGAGCGGAAATATCCAATCTAAAGTGACGGGTGGGGCAGGGTGATAAGGGAGCCTTACAAATTCAGCGAATCTATATCCTCTTACATAAACCCTTTCTACAATCAATCGCTGGCAAAATTCAAATGTTTGGTCGCTGAGGGCAGGAAGTACGTGTCACGCGCTCACCGGCAACATTTCTACTTATCGATGACCCCGAGGGACACTTTCGTCACCAGCCAACGGCACAAGTCATGGCAATCGTGAACAAATGCATGTCGGTATCATGAAGACTGCACAAATTGCAACAACTTTGAGCTCCTTCGATGTAGAAAGGCCACCTCAAAATGCCAAATTTAGACCGGATCCTTCTGCAAATCAGATTGATTAGATTACCTCTGGGCCGCGTGTCCGAGGTAACCGTTCATGCCACCAAGAATACCTGATGCGGTGAGTGCCCCAAGGCATTGCTAACAATATTTCCACTGCGATATTCAGTTAACGGAGGTATCCGTCGACTGGAGAAGTGGCATCCTTACCAGTAGGGGATCACTGTTCTGAGGCCAATCTCTGTTCTCTTGTACATGGGTTTGGTTGCAGACTTCAACTAGCAACATCGGTAGCCCACTAACCACTTCGAAATCAAGAAGATGGCACCAGGGAAAAACGCCACCTTCACGAAGCCGAGAAAAAAACGCGTTAGGAGCGCTCCGGTGAAGCTGTTACAAAGGTCAGTGGTCAGTAGTTCGTCTGAGACGTAAATGACGCGTTACACTTGGTTGTGATCCAAGTCAGAGCGGATAATTCCCCAGACAATCATACAACCGGGCAGATAAAGTGAGGGCTTGCCGATGAAATTAAGAAATACGTTAGAGGATATTTGCATGATGATATATCCGACATATATAATGGACAACAGCGTCGCAAATTGTTGACCCTCTAGATGAAGGTCGGCAGTGAGTCCCCTTGAGCGCGCAGCACTTGTAACAATCCATTGTCACCGCACGTCAGAACTGCATGAAAAGGGCGTACTCAGCACTATTCCTGTCAATCTTGTTCAAATCAGTGAGATATAACTCAAACACCTTGATTTGAGGTTACAAACATAATTGAGGATGTAGATAACAACCAGAATAGACATGCGCAGGTCAAGTTTCCATAAGAGTCTTTGCTCCAGCTTCTTGCGCGCCAATGAGCCACCGACTCGGAATTCTGCGGGACTTCGCTGGCTACATGCTCCTTGGATCCCGGGAACGACCCATTATCTGAATGGCTTGACATGATGGTGGTGGGAATCCTTCTGAGCTTCATGTTCTAAATCTTTTGCGACCCAGGTGAACACTAACCAAGACATCAGGATAGGCGGTCAAAGGACTGTGCAGACAAGTCCTGAGAATCTGTGGTCTACTCCGGGGATGCATCTGTTGAACTGTTCCCCTTGAGTTACTGACAGGCTGCCTTCGGCAAGCGCGTGAAAATATGGTCATGCGAAGCCTAGCTCGCCGGCCCTTCGCATGACCTTTGCCCCACGTGTCCTCTCATCACGTGTTAAGCTCTCGCGTCACACGCGTGTTTGTTGATGGCTACCACCATCACTTTCTCGTCGACACAGACGTGACGAGCCTACATCTTTAGTTGAAATTCCGCCGCCAGACTGGGCGGAAATATCCAACTCCCCGCAAACATGGACAGTGACAATGTGGATATCCCAGTATACTCCGAACGTCAACTCGCACTCTTCCATCGCGTCGAAGACGCTTTGGATGACCTTCCTATCTTGCATGCTTCCAGCGTCCCAAAGGACGAGTCTTGTGCCATATGTCTCACTACTTTTGACGCCATACTTTCTGGCGATGTGTCTCAGGAAGGAGAGACTGAAGACGGAGTTACGAAGGTGGTGGGATGTGGACATTTGTTCTGTCGCAAAGAGTGAGTGGTTTGCTTCCGTTGAATCGCCATCATTTCCCGCTAAGCTGGGGACATATACAGCCTATCAGAATGGATACGAAACTTTGTGGGTTCATCTCACAATCAAGTCGAAGTAACCCACTAACGACTACTCCTGTCTGGCAGCACGGAAGCTGTCCAACGTGTCGACATCCTTTTTTGGATATAAAGCCGTACACTGAATCAGATGCAGAATCATCTGATGGCGATTATATTCCTGAAGATGACGAAGAGGAAGAAGATGACTTCTTTGGAGTAGATGAATTTGAGCACGACATCGAGGTGGAGGAGATGGAAGTAGACTTGGATGACATTTGGGGTTACGATGACTCGAATGAAGATGATGAGTCTGACGGTGAGGCGGAGCATCCAGAACCGGATATTGTTTTTCTCGAAGGGAGTCAGGGTGTGTTGCTCGATCTATCCACGGAAATCCACTCGAGCTGACATCTCTGCAGTAGAACGATCCTGCAGCACACCACATGCTGACGGTGAGGAGGCGGTTGCTACACCTTACGATGATCCAACCCCACGTGACAAAGACTTCTAGAGGTAATATTATTGTATAATGGATGTACATTGAGCTGTTTCGTTCTTGTAAAATTTAAAAATATGTCGTGGGTCTAGGGCGGAACTGCTTGAAGGACTTCGGAAATAACAGCATCTTCGCGGCCTCTCCAGACACCCGTAAATTTGCCACTCCACCTCGTGCCTTTACCTCCTCCCTTGACGTTCAGCTTGTTTTTGAGCAAGTCCCCAGCCACCTTGACATATTTATCTTCAGATCCGAAGACAAGCAGCACGCTAACGCTCGTGCTGGTCTGGGACGACGGGGAAGAAGAAAATACCACCACGAATGGTCGCTCCACCAGGACGATGTTTGCGAAGGCAGTGCTTATTGCAGACAAAAATCCGAGAGGATTGACGGAATCATCAGTCCGGTGCACATGTGTGGCAAACAGGGCCCCTTCAGATGACTCCATTTTTTGCAAAATGTGACATGCGATATGTTTCGCAAGCTCGAATTCAAGGTCATCGACTCTCTTCTCGGCCCTCTTCCGCTCGTCCACGACTTGCCCGATACGCTCTGAGACTTGCGGAGCGCCGCAACTGAGCGTAGCAGCAGTAGCAGTGAGTTGGAAGTGTGTTGATGTGAGGTAGGTGATGAGACGCGGTCCAGCGAGGAAATACAAACGAGCAGAGGTGGTATTCGACCTGGAGAGGGCCTCCGTTTGGGGTATGATGAATAGCTGAAGGTTGTGAAGAGTGGGGAGGTGCGTGCCGCAGCATCTGTGATTTTGTTATTGAGTCTAGTAATTTGCCAGGATCGCAGGAACTCACGGATTACGATCTACGCCATCGATGACCACCGTTCGCAGGATGCCCCCGGTATAGTCGGTCGGGACCCCCTTGCCGACGGCACGACCACTTTCTAACACAGGTACTGCGGGTTGTGGTTGATCATCCATTTCTTGCACCTCTACATGCACTTTCCGTCCCTCAAACACTAGTTTGTTGGCTTCGTTCTGGATGACCAAGATCTCCTCGGCGGTCATACTCCTGGCGAGTTCAACATAACAAGGTGTCGGTGCGGTCGTGAGTGACCAAGAAAGGGTATGAATATTGAGACGATTTTCGAGTACTGCGGAAAGCAGGTGTTGCGAGGTGTGCATCGACATCTGTTGAGTTCCAGCTCAACGGCTGTGTTGGGATGAAGGATGAAGAAGTTGCACGTACATGGTCATACCTGCGATCGAAATCCAGCTCTCCAAGGGTAACGGTGGCCTTTTCTCCAGGGGTGAAGCACAAAGCATTAACTTCAGCGTTATCAGCCCGGACGTAGTGAATTGCATGTCCACCATGTCGTTTGGCTTGAGTTACTGTCCATGTACGTCCATCGGCCGTCTTGATGACACCTGTATCTGATGGCTGTCCCCCGCCCTCCGGAAATATGACGGTATCATGCAAGATGACCTCAAGCGTGAGTTGGTCGACCGGGGCTGCGGCCGATGCCTTCTTTCCTTTCTTAGTGCTAGTGGAGGCGGCGGGTTGCGAGATCGTGCAGCCGATGATAGTTGTCTGCAGTTCACGCAGCAGTGGGTCACCTGTACTTCAGCTTAGATGGAAATGACCAGATGTGAGATCGATCGAGGTGCTCACGTTGACACGCCAATAGACCCACGGGTATAGGTCGTTGGATATCTGTAGGGATCCTGAGGGTTGGGGAGACGATTCTGTGGTAAGAAGGCGGGGTGACTGTGGGGTACAGTGCAACTGCTGCTGCTGCCATATTCACACTAGGTGATGGATCGAGTGGTGGTGCTGTGAATCTGATGCAGGGACATTAGTGATCATATCAGCAACTCCCAGGAGTCTGAAGAGAACGCTGCATGGCAAGCTTCCTCAAAGCTTGTGAATTCGGATATGATGGCGTGGAATGGAGCACATTGAGGCGGATATATTAGAGATCCAGGACTTGTCTTGCTAAAAGTTTCGCCCACTCGTGGTGTAAACTCGATAGATATATTTATGTAAATGATAGTGGGCCGAATTGGGGACCAAATGGGTTGTTAAATCCCGTTGAACCTCTGTGACCAGACACTCAGGCTGGTCGGAGCATCTGAGCTCATCATTCTATTACCCATCAAGAGGAATGTCAGACCAGCAACCCCTGCTTGATCCACGCAACTACAGTCCCCACTATGATGCCCCCAACAGCAGTGATCCAGCCCACCTGTACCTCTATGAGCAGAACAAAACGATCGTGGAGAAGAGGCTCCTCCGTAAGTTGGACCTTCGGGTAGCCTTCCTAGTTCTCATTTACATCATGAACTACGTGAGTTGGTATACCTGGCCTCTCCTCCAAGTCCGTTGCTCAGGCTCTTCACACAGATGGACCGTAGTAATGCAGCGTACGTGACCTTTCGAAATTACTTGGAGTAGCGCCACTTAAACCGCCCACTCGCAAGTGCAGCGAGGCTGCGTGGTTTTGAGGAGGACCTCGGCATGACGGGCAACCAGTTTAATACACTCATTAGCATCCTTTATGTTGGATATGTGCTTATGCAAGCCCCTTCGTATGTACCAGCACGTTCTCCTTCTGCGGTGTCTTCGACATTCAAAAGCAACATGTTTTTAGATCGCATGGCAAGGCCATCTATATACCTCTCAAGTTGCATGGTGATATGGGGTACTATCACCCTGCTAACTGGTGCGTACTACATCGTTTCGTTTAACCAACATCACCTAACGAGAGCTACGGAAGGTGCATCACAAACGTGAGGACCTATCACTGTTGCGGACAGGTCCACTCTCGAGCTACTACTATCCTAGGTATCATGCAGCTCTTATCTTGCGTTTCTCCCTTGGATTCGTCGAGGCGGCATTCTTTCCTGGAGCCGTATTTCTTCTTTCACGATGGTGCAATTACCTCGTACTCTCTGACGAGCGACGTGTATTGAAATTCTCCTAGGTACAAGCGCGACGAGCTAGGGTTACGCACGGCACTTCTTACTTGTGGCAGTTCAGTCAGTAATGCCTTCAGCAGTCTCGCAGCGTCAGGAATTTTGGCAACCTTAGACGGTAAACTAGGTTTCACTGCTTGGAGGTCTGATGCGGGGCCCGCATGTTCCCAAAAGCAGAACTGTGCTAACTTTGTTGCTGCAGGTGGCTCTTCTTTGTGGAAGGCATTTTGACTATCGTGATTGCAGTGTCTGCAATTTGGATCTTGCCAGATTTTCCTTCGACTCCAAGTTCGTGGCTTTCGCCTGATGAACAAACCTTAGCAAAACAACGGATGGAGGATGATACTGCGGCTGGAAATGGGCACCAAGGCAAGCCCACAGAGGTCTTTTCTGGTCTCTTTGAGGCTCTTGTAGATTGGAGAGTGTGGTGGCTTGGTGCTGCTCTTTGTTTGATGGTCTCTTCTTTATCGTTTGGCAATTTTTTTCCGACGCTATCCGCTACAATGGGTTACAATGTCACTATCAGCCTCTTACTTTGCGCACCTCCGTGGATTGTAGGAACTATGACTTCATTTTTTGTGGCCAGGTCAGTCCTTATTCGGTAGAACTCGATAGGTGAATTAACGATAACCAAGGCACTCTGATGCGACTGGGGATCGCTTCTGGCATATCACTGGCCCTCTGCTCATTGGTATCGCCGGGTTTATACTCGCCATTTGTACCATGAATACGGGTGTTCGCTATTTGTCACTGTGCGAATCTTAACTTTCTCGTCCCGCTATTCACAGGCTTATGTGACCCATGAAGATTCTTTATGACACAGTCCTCAGTTGCCTATGTAATCTTTCTGACCTGGGCCTTGAATACATTTTCCCAATCGCAGTCGAAACGTGCTGCAGCCATCGCACTGATAATCTCGATGGGGACATTTGGTAACATTGGTTCATCGTCAGTTCACATAACGACCTTATACTTTATACTGCCGCTGACACTGCTGCAGGTACATTTGGCCGTCCAGTTGGGGACCTTCATACGTGGACTCATATCTCATTTGCATCTTGACAAGCGTCATGAGTATTGCGATGTGCTGGGCATTTAGGCGACACCTTTCTAGACTTAACCAAGCGACTGAAGCACAAGAGCAAGTTCTAGGGTTGCCCAAGGGTTTTAGGTATCTTCTGTAGCACTCGTTATTTCAACTTTCCCCTCAAAGCCGTGCGGAATTTAGACCCACGGGGGCTGACATACCTACATGAACCAGACGAATAAAGATTCGGCTAGCTCCCGTAGGCAAACCAAATAGGAGGACAGTCGTTCCTTCCTTAAACCTTCTTTAAATTTATTATGAGTGTCGGCTGTCAAGGAAGACTGCCAAGTGAATAGGATATGTAAGTATTTCAACTTCTGAACGGTCCCAGAATGGTTGCAGTGGCAGCTGAACCTCAACGGATCAGCTCAGGCTCGCTATCTATAGTTCTTGTACCACTCTCATTGAACCGGCCATTCCGGGACACGATACCATTTAGACGTGCGAAAGACTATCTTAACAGTCAACTGATACCTAGCCGCCATCCATTTTATCGGCACATGTCGAGCTACTAGTAGTCTTCCTTGGACAGACTCGATAGAAGGAAGATAGTCGTTCCTTCTAAATCTCCATTAGGATGTCGAGCAGACCTCTTCTTCACGGCATCGCGTACGAACCTTTGTGTGAGTGACCAGGATGTGCTTTATCGAGCGAGTCACAATTTGACCCTCCATCTTGACCTTTGTTCTATGCAGCTTGCGAAGACATCGATATTGCATTTGAAGGCAGCCCGGATAGTGGTATTGACAATGTCAACGATGAGTTTCCGAATAGACAGCATGTAGAAAGAAGTCTTCTCCGTAAAGTCGACCGGAGGATGTCCATCCTCGTTCTGATTTATATATTAAACTACGTGAGCAAAGACACTATTTAACCGTGATGTATCCATCTAACAAGCGCAGATTGACCGCAATAATGCAGCGTGGGTGTCCACCGTTCATCTCAACCGATCATTACATAGCTGAAGTCACACATCCTGTCCACGTAACAGTGCAGCTAGATTACGTGGTTTCGAGGAAGATCTTCATTTAGAAGGGCAACAATTCAATACCATTCTGAGCGTCCTCTACATCGGTTACACGTTAATGCAGGTTCCATCGTATGTGATTGGAGACCTCTGGTTTGCCTCGTGATGTTAACGAAGCAAAAGGAATATGTACTTGGACAAGATAGGGAAGCCCTCTATATATTTGCCAACATGCATGGTGATATGGGGTTTGATATCAGTCTTGACGGGTCAGTTCCAACACTTGAGTGTGGAATGATTGATGTTGATAAAAACAGGAACAACGAAGGGGTGAGTTCCTAGCATTTTGGTCATACACATACTGAGAAGTCCTCAAGTTTCATCGGAGCTGTATGCACCCGTTTCTTACTGGGATTCGTCGAGGCCGCATTCTTCCCTGGTGCTCTATTTCTTTTATCTAAATGGTTAGTAAAGGGAATGAATCATATTTTACTCGCATTGACGTCGCTCAGGTACAAGCGAAGAGAGCTCGGCCAACGGACAGCGATACTAAGTTGCGGTCAGTCCCTTCCCTTATGTATACTCGACACACCCAACTTTGGAAGTACAGGTATTATGATTAGTAACGCTTTCGGGTCACTCCTAGCATCAGCCATTTTAGATGGTATGGACGGAGT
>MU837055.1:81734-103571 GCA_029603245.1 Rhizopogon salebrosus TDB-379 | reverse complement strand
TCGTTAGGAAATATCGCGGGCTCGTGAGTGTTCTGAATTTATTGAACTTCGAAATATCTCATGGCACTTCCGCATAAGCTATGTCTGGCCAAAGTCATGGGGCCCTTCTTATCGGGGCTCGTATACCATCTGTATAGGAGCTGGCACTCTTTGCATCATAATGTTGCGGATATTCAGGCGACACTTGATGAAGTTGAATCAGGAGATCGAAGCGAAGAAGATAGAAGCAGGGCGATCCAATGATTTCACATATTTGCTGTGATTATCATGGGATCTCCAATAATTATATCTACATACCACGTCGCAGTAGTAGTCCAGACTCCAGATCATTATATGCACATAGAACTTCATTCTAAGTTTTCGGAGATCAAGCTATAGATTCACCCCGACATCAAATCAGACTGAAGGGGAAGATCCATTCTGCTATGTAATTGGAACATCATCAACCTAGAGTTGCACTGAACATAAACCACGTTGACGGCGGGTGGATGCTGACACGCACAAGTGATTAGCACAAGTTGGCCACAACGAATACTTCTAGTAGTTCGTGAAATTTAGTTACTCATCATAGAGCCACTCTTGACATCAAAAACAGCTTAAGCACCGGACCGTGCGAGCCGCTGGGTTCTTAGAACCGACGCGCAAATTAAACGATTCAAGCATCAGCTTATTGTATCATGAATGTGTTCTTTCTTTTCCCAACCCAGCGCTCTCCGGGAGCATGAACTGACTGGCTCCTGTAGGTGAGGCAAGCAGCCACTTCCGCACTCAAAAATTTAATAAGTAAGGAATAAAATGCATCTACCCGGAGAAATATCGGGGAGTATAATGAAACATGTACAGGTGATCTCAACATGCATATGACCGTAACGTCCTAGCCCGATTTATAGCAGCTCTCAGACATAATCAATTCATGGCTCCTACTCCCACCATGAGTACCATCAGATCTTTGACACAAGACTGGTCTTTTAACCAAGTCGGGGGCGGACAAGGCACGAAGAACACCGAATGGTTGGCGGCTTCGCAGTTCCCCACCACCGTGCACGTCGAACTTCTGAAGGCGAAGCGCATTCCCGATCCAGTATGTCCGATAATCGATATCAAGGCGAATTTGTCTTATTTTGCAGTTTCTGGGTCTCAATGAATGGGAGGTCCAGTGTTAGCATGCTCGCCTTGATTGTGTTACAAGGGCTGAAGTGTGTAACTAGGGGTCGGAGAGTCCGATTGGGCTTTCAAGAATGCCTTTGACGTTTCTGCAAAAGAACTTGTGACCGCAAACACTGATCTTGTGTTCGATGGTCTTGATACGTTTGCAAGCGTGAAGCTCGTGCGTTACACAACTTGACTTTTTAAATGATAAATATTCAGGTGCTGACATGATGCCCTTGACATAGAATGGACATAAAATATTGGAGTCAGTCTTTTTCGTTTCTGTGTGTCCCTCATATACTTATCATTACTCAGCACGGAAAATCAGTTTATCGCATACAGGGTGCCTGTAAAGCAATACTTGAAACAGGGTGCCAACGAACTTGTTATTACCTTCTCAAGTGCGTTCCTGAAAGTGAGCCAATTCGATATCTCAAGTACTTCTAACCGTCACCCGATTAGGGGAGGGAACTGGAGAAAGCCCACGGGAAGTTCCACCTCTGGAACGGTGATTCTAGTCGCTTGCATGTACGCAAGGCACAGTACAAGTAGGCCTCGCTCTCGCTCTTACCCAGAAGGCTATTGACGTTGCGCCAAAGCTATGGTTGGGATTGGGGACCAGTATTGATGACCATTGGCCCTTGGAAGCCCATTTCCCTGCACACGTACAACATCCGCTTCACGGATCTTGACGTAAGAAGCAAGGTGTCGGAGGCTCTGGATGTTAAGGTCACCGTTGACTTGACACTTTCCGAGAAGACTTCTGGATCGATATCTGTTGTGTTGAGAAATGCACAGGGCTATGTGATCCACACGGAGAACGGCTTACAGTGCGATTCTGGGAGTGCCCGCGCTGAGTTCCACTTCTCGCCTGGAGAGCTCGAACTATGGTATCCAGTTGGATATGGCAAGCAACCCCTATATACGATTGAGGCCACTGTCTCTGACTCTGTGAGAGGGCTTCATTGTATAATGCATAAAGTGGCTAAACTATTGTTTTAGCAAGGGAACGCTCTGGATATGAAAACGCAAAAGGTCTCGTTCCGCCGTGTCCGAGTTGTCCAGGAGCCTCTTGTTGATCAGGAAGGCCTTACTTTCTTGTTCGAAGTCAACAACGTTAAGATTTTCTGTGGCGGTAGGAGAACCCTTTTCAATGAGGTTGCATGGAAATGAATTTGTATCTCTAGGTTCTAACTGGATCCCCGCCGATTCCTTCCTGACTACGTTAGTATGATCGCGAGCGTCATGCTATTCCGAGATTGACATTAATTACTAGTCTTACTCCGGGGAAGTATCGTGCATGGCTTCAACTTCTCGTGGATGGTAATCAGAATATGGTTCGTGTTTGGGGAGGGGGCATCTATGAATATGACATCTTCTACGACGTTTGCGATGGTAAGCATTATCGGCCTCTACCTCGCGCATTCGATCTGAATTTTCCTCAGAACTTGGAAGTACGAATGTCTTTTAACTTCGCAGTCTGCTTATTTACGCTCCGTCGCAGTTCTTGTCTGGCAAGACTTTATGTTTGGTTGCGGTCAAGTAAGTCGCTCTTGCAGCGCTATGGGTCCAAGCTCATTGGCTTGCTAGTACCCGGCATACGAATCTTTCCTGAAGCTTGTCGAAGTTGAGGCGGAACAAAATGTTAAGCGATTAAGACACCACCCATCCGTTGTTATCTTTGGTCAGTCAGAAACGTGAGCTAGCATTTTCTCGCTTCTAACTGTATTCACAGCTGGAAACAACGAGGACTACCAAATTGCGGAGTCATTAAGCATCGTGGATTATTCTGATGAAACTTCGGACTTCCGAAAGACCCAGTTCCCCGCCCGGTATATATATGAGCGGACGTTGCCTTCCATTGTCGAGAAGTTTTGTGATGTTCACTATCATCGCGGTTCCCCTTACAGCGCCCCGGGAAAAGTGACTACAGATAAGACACTTGGAGACCTTCACCAGTGTACGTGGACATTAATCTGGTTACCGGTGTCACTTGATCTAATATTTTTTAGGGAATGTATGGCACGGGTCTCAGGAGTCGTGGCACAATTGGGATGTTCTCGCTGGCCGCTTCGTATCTGAATTCGGAATGTAAGCGTTCTGGGCTTATTGGCAGCTGAAATTGCTGAGGCTTTACCAGGGAGGGATATCCAAATACCCGCACAGTTGATTACTGGCTGGCTGGTGATAGGTCAGAAAGATATCCTCAATCTCGGTGAGGGAGTCGGAGCTCGCACCTGACGTCATGCTGAAGGTCTCCTCAGCGTAAACAACAACCATAACAAGGCTGATGGCTTCGAACGCCGGTTAGAGGTATGATGACCTTTATAAGAACGCCGCAGCTTCACTACCCTCTTATTCTAGCTCTACCTTGTGGAAAATTTTAAGCATGCTTTCGACATGGACAGGTTAGTTGTTACCATGGTTTAAATTAATTCCTTTATGAATTGATTGGCTCCTATCTAGTTATGTATATTACACACAAGTGATGCAAGCTGAGACGCTTGCATCTGCTTACCGACTCTGGAGGCGAAACTGGCGTGGAAAGGGTAGGGAGTATACTGCTGGTGCTCTTGTATGGCAGGTACATCATTGGCATAAAAATCGAAGTCGTGTTCTCGAGTTGACAGTGACCAGATCAACGACTGCTGGCCAACCACATCGTGGGCCATAGTCGATTACTTCTTGCGACCCAAGCCGGCTTATTTCACGATTGCGCGTGAACTGCGCCCGTACACAGTCGGGATGACGCGCAAAGAGAAGAAGACATTCGCGAATGATGTATCAGCTGCACAGTTCGCAATTGCAACGATTCTTGAGGTCTGGGGCACGAACAGCACTCTGTCAGAGAAGACGGTCAAACTCGAGGTCACTTGCTTCGACCTTCACTCCTCTTGGACAGCACAATTCACCAAGGATGTTGTGCTTGCTCCCAATTCAAGTACAGAATTGTACTCGGGTGACCTTCCCGGTCAACCAGTACGCACAAAGCATAGCGAATTGCCACGTGTAATTATCGTCTCAGCGCGCCTCCTTGATGCATCTGGCGCCGTCCTGGGCAGATACTCCAATTGGTAATGAACGAATGGGGTTTCCTACATTGGTTTTTCCTGACATGTTTACTGTAGGCCAGAACCTTTCAAATTCATCAAATTTCCTCCCATCAAAGATCTGGGGTTGACTGTCGAAACAGGCAGCGATGGCGATTCGGTAGAGTTATCCACTCAGAAACCCATTAAAGGGATTGTTCTAGATGTCGAAGGCGAGGACGTGAAATGGAGCGACCAGGCCATCGATCTTGTTCCAGGAGATCCCCAGATTGTAAAGGCCGTTGGGTTGAAGGGAAGAGAAGCCAAGGTCCGCTTCCTCGGCGATGGCACGGCGTAAATAAGATGGTTTGGTGACGGCTTGCGTTACATGACGCAACATGAGAATTATAACTTACCGATTGGACAAAGCATCGCATGCGATAGACAAATTGTGGAGATGAATGAATTATGAACCACCAGGGAAGACAGTAGTAATGTTGAAACCAGACAGATGACCCCAGGAAAGTATTATTTTACAAACTGTACAGGTCGCAACGAGACGTCCGATGTAGCGGATTGTAAAGAAAAAGTCTAATTCGATAGAAAATTGGATAAAGAGCACTCCTAGGGAGCGGACTGGAATAGCAGGAAATAATTATGATGTATGCGAAAGACGTTGGACAGCGGTGGAACAAACAACGGCCGAAAAATGAGTGGCCCAGGGTATGAAAGGAGGCTGGGTAACCAGAGAATGCGACAGCGAGGTGACCAGAGACGGCGAGCCGCGTTTATTACATTACGAGACACCTGCCCGCTTCTGGCTGATCCGTCTGGCTCGACGCTGATCGCTTCTCTATTTCCGCAAGACAAAGCTCGAAGACTTTGCCTGTAATGAGGCGGCGTAAAAAAGGGAGTAATTCAAAAAGTGATGATTGCATACCAACGTTGACATTATTCTTTGCGCTAGTCTCGACCCAAGCAGCCTTGTTGAGTTTGGCTAGTTCTTCTCCTTCACTCGGGGGCACCTGTCTACTATTGGGACTGTGAGGCAAGGATATAGAGTTGACGAAAAAAGCGCGGGCGGGGTGGAGGTAGATAAGATGATTGTACATACCTTGCTTGCAAATCAGTTTTAGAGCCAACGATTACGCATGGAATATCGTTTTTGCCGCAAAAATCAGCTATCTTGTCGTATACGATCTGAATCATGTCGAAAGATCTTCTCGAGGCGACCGAGTATACGAGAACATAGCCATGTATGCCGATTGCATGCTTAGAACTTAGAATGGAGTACTCATCCTGTTAAGAGAGTTCAGTTCTATATGCAACGTTGGTATGAAATGGCGCACCTGGCCAGCGGTGTCGATGATGTCACAGTCATATTCTACGCCTCTATAGACCACACCTTTCGAAAAGGTGCTTTCAATGGTTGGAAAGTACGGCTCGACGAAATGGTTCTCGATAAACTGTATGACGAGAGAAGATTTGCCTGTTGCACGGAAGCCGGGTGAGCACCATGACGTCGAGTATGAAATGAACCATACCAACTGAGCGAGAACCAAGGACTGCAATTTTTCTCTTTCTCAGAGTGTTGGAGGCCATATTAATGGGATAGTTTAGAAATAAAGGAAGGAAGTGGAAGAGAGAGACGAGGAAAACGGGGCACGACGAAGAGACCGAAAAATAGTGGTTGGTGGCGACTGTGGAACTGTGACCCCAGTATAGCCGTGCCGTTTCCTCCGGGACTGATTATCAAGCCTTGAACCAAGCACTGCAGTTTGGGGGATGGTACTTGGTAACTTGACAGCTGGGTCTGGGTGAGGACAGCTAGAGAGGTCGATTGGATTTAAATAAGATTGAGAAATGGGATAATTGAAAGTCACCGAGCTGGGCAGGATAGGAACTCCTGTAATGTGATATAACGGGGTCTCACCCGTTCCAACGTAGCTTACGGACCTCAAAATAATTCGGTTTCGAACAACTCCTTTATGCCTACGATGTCAGGAACATTGTCCACGAGTCGTGCACGTTGAAGATCTCGAACACCATTAAGAGTAATAGCACTCGCTTCTCAAACATCGGTGTAGCGTTACTTCTCTCACCGAACCTGCCTCACATGGCTCTGTCCTGGGTCTTGTGATCCGCTGCCAACGGTCCAATTATCTCGGCAACTACCTCTTTGTTACACCATTACTACGCAACACACTCAAATGGAGTAATTAATTCTACAGCCCCCGCTGTGTGTGTAGCAAACAGACGCCAGCTGTCTTTTAATGAGGTCCCAGGTCTGATCATTGACATATTTGATGACCGGGAATCCTCAGAAAACTTTTGCCACTTGAGGCCATTTTATTTGACGTGCCGTCAGCGTCTGGCCGGAACCATCCATACAGGATAGAATCGCAACTCTCAAGGTTCAAGGACCGTCGTCCCCAGTGCGACTATGTATATTCAAGTTGGGCGCGAAGATAACACCTTGCCGTAACGGAGAACTGAATGCCTCGAACATCATTACGTCTAGATCTTGAGCGCATCTTTTCATGCTTGAGAAGGGGAATACCAAAAGCATTCAAGCACGCTGGCGGTGACATGCGGCATACTAGTGAAGCCCAAGCCGGCGTAAGGTTAGACGAGGACAAATGATCTAGATTCCATACTTGTTCATTCACTCACTGCCATCACGGCCTGCAGCAGGAGAGCAGAGCAGTCCTCTCTTGCTTGAGGATCTCGCATAGATACGGTTTCCACGAGAGGTTCAATGAAGCCGCGAGATGACAGGACGGCACGTGGCAGTAAGTGACATGGTTTGGCGGGCTCCCACAAGAACGACCAAGCGGGTGCCACGAGGTACCACGGTCTGCTTAAATTGCAGAGTAACCCGTTCAAGTCAAGGGCCAAACCGAACACTCACGCTGCACCGCGGATCTGCCAGCATGGCATAACATGGGGATCTGGATGGCCAAGCAAGGTAAAGCCACATGATGAAACCAGGTGACCGTGCTCTCGTAACTCCAGACACTCACTGACCTGAGTACATGTGGCTCTCGACTGGAAGTCCGAGGATAATCGTTCCTTGACTGACTCGAATTCCTGTACGAATTGATCCTAGCCTTGCGAATCGAGGATTTACAGCAATCTGGGGTAGTAGGAAATGATTCGATAATATCCTGCATTATGAGTGAGCTAGCTAGTGTCATTGACACGTGGTCACTAAGTCACGTGTTGTCACGCGCCCGGTTGATTTTCGAACGCGTCGGGTTCGACTTGAACCAAATTGACACTCAGTCTCAAACACGATTGACCTTTGCCTCGCTGCTTTGTCTTTCAAAGACCTTTCAACTTATCCTTTGTTATCAATCAACATGTCTGCCACATCTACGCCCACAGACTCTCCTGTCTCTGCACCCATCCAACCACTGCACAATCCCTCCCAAGCTGCCCATATCGTTGTCCCACAAGCACCTCTTGGAAATGTCGCAAACGGTACCAACATACCTGGAATGGGTATGAAAGCCCTTTTGGCAAAAAAGATGGCGAAGAGCAAGTAAGTCATAAACATGTAGCTGAGTGGCAGGTTATCCTGACGTGCGCGACCTTCCCAGCAACCCCAAGTTTGTCTCACCTACGGACAACTTGATGACACCAGTGACGCAGAAGTTGAATGCTGCGAAGCAGAAGCACTTCACAAAGTATGCGTGCCCATCTCCATCAACCTTTCACTAAATCCTGACTCGACCTGCGATGCAGAGGTGCAAAACCTATGGGTTCTCTCTTCCCTCCTAAAGAGGATTCAACTGAGCAAGAGGATGACTGTCAAAATGACACAGAACCCGCAGACAACAAATCAGAAGTACTGATGGAAGAAAACGAGAATCCCTTCTAAGACAGGAGACAGTCGGCCGAGTTGGGCGCCTTCCATGATACCCTTACGTCATTTGCTGTATTATGCTTCTTGTCTGTCTCGCTAAATCTTGCTTGCCTGGGTTCTCCAGTGTGTAGTCTTCTTCTGTAGTTGTGTAGTGGTGTTGTAGGTTGTTCTCACGCTTTGCTGTAGTGTTACGCGTCTAGATACTTGTTTGCGGATGCATTGATTGCACTCGTTTCCCATCTCATTCTGGTTGTGAACACCCATGGAGCCTCATCACGCCGATACAGGTCTCGCAGATTTGCGCGCAATCCTTGAACAGGGGGGAGCACGCCATCCGTCTCGCAAACGGATGCAAGAGCTGGTTACGCGCCTTCCTAAGATCACTGAAACCGAGCTTAAAGATATAGGACACTTTGGTGAGTTGTCGGAGTCCTGCGCCGTACGTTCCCGAGCTAGATGTGTGCAACAGAGTCTGTCTGCCCTATATGCTTTAATACATTCTTGGCCATCCTTGCGGAAGAGGAAATGGCACTCGCCATGGATTCCCCCGCGCACCCAGTAGAGGAACTGGGCGTGACTAGGCTCCACGAAACATGCGGGCATTTGTTCTGCCAAAGAGAGTTGAGTCCACGTCGCTCTTCATCTGAATGATGTTACTGACAACGAGGTTAAGTATCACGAAGTGGATACGAGAGGGAGTAGGTTATTCAGGCTTTATTACTCGACTACTTTCGTTCACACTACTTCAAAATTCCAGCGCGAGTCTTGTCCCACCTGTCGCCGACCTTTCCTTGCGGTTGATGGTGACCAGCATGATACAGAGCAGTATTCTCCGCCGGATTTCCTTACTCCGTGGATTGTCGAGAGCTCAATGGTTGCCGCGGAATCTGGTGGCGCAGGCTTGCTGCCTATCTTGGCTGTTCCCTCGGCGGCGATGGGTAGCCACTCATCTGCTCACCAACGAGAAAGTCGAGAGCAATTTTCTGGGATGTACTCATAGAATACAGAGTCTTAAGTTACATGCTGAAGTTGATATTAAGCCTGCCCTTCATTCCTTGAGAAACCATCTATCTACTACTACTCTGGTGCAGACAGAAGATACTAAGTGAATAAAAACGAGGGATACGAGTAGTGTGAGATGATACTCATGAAGTTCAGACTGTCCATGTCCAGCTGCAAAATATGTTCGACGGAGGGGCATACGAAAGGAGGGGGAGAGTATATATGATTTCGTCAAGTCCGTGCATGTACAAGATGATCATCCCAACACAAGGGGTCGGTCTTCGGTTCAGTTCCTCCTGCACCACCTGAAAAGGTTGCGTTTGAACCAGTACAACAAACACTGAAGCGATGCGTTAGTGAAATCATAACAAAACTGTCTAGAGACTTACTCCAGTGAACCGCACAGCAGCAAGACCAAATGTAGAGTACAAGATGACAGCGAAGTAACTGTTTTGCTTCGTTTGAAGCTCCTGTTGGTCCAGAGCCGCATCTTGAACACTCGTGAGACCGTTGATGTTCTCAATGGCAACTGCTAGCGCAGCGTTCGAGATCATCCACGAGGCAACAAGACGTGTACGGAAGGTTTTGTTCTGATCGTCCATCGTCGGCTTCTCAACTTCTTCTTTGACTTCGATCTTGGTCACGGCGCGAGTCACAGTCTCCTTGAATGCGGCATCTACATCTTCTTGGGTGCGGTGCGTATCCTCAACAACGGGAGAGTCCGCATCTTTGGTCTTAGATGACGAGATTGATGGCAGAGCTTCTGCCTTGTCACTGCCCTTCGTACCCCAAGATACCTGAAACCATCATTGTCAAATAAAGTTGGGGCCTGAGACAACAATGGAAACGCACATCGTGCAAGTTACAGAATGCATAAACGTTGAGTACATTAGTGAAACTTGGAGCAAGGCACAAGTATTGGAAGAAACTGGAGAACATGTGCCAGGGGTCCCGCTGAAAAACGAGGTCAAAACACTGCTAATTTCAAGAGGGATACAACTCACATAGAGGAATGATGCGATGAAGTAGATACCTATGCCATAAATGAGTCAAAAGAACCGATTGCGAAACATGAAACGCCACGTACCGAAAGTGGAGACCATGGCAGCTATCAACGCACCAACAGGAGGCGTGAAGAAAGTTAAAATCACTTGACCAACCGTCTTGTTCTGCAGCTCGCTGGGTATATTCTACCAGAAACATTCGTTGTCAGGCCAGTTGGAGCAAAGTATACAAGAATAGAAACCTACCGAAAATGCCTTGATAGTGAGCCAGAAAGAACACACGAGAAGGTAGACAGCCAGGAAGGCATAGACCCTACACATAAGTCAGTTGTGAATAAGATGACAACTCCAATTTTGGCTAACCATAGCGTCATCACATATGCCGTCCGTTCACCCTTCGGTCTGTTACCAAGAGCGAGCACAAATTGTAGCGCGAGGAAGGCAAGATAAATCCACTTGAAAGCCAAATTAACCCAATGCGTCTGTGAGTTCGTCATTAGCATAAAAATTTGCGAGGTCAGTAAACTGTATACATACGACGTCTGCAGTGCCGAAGATGATGATATTTTGCGAAGGAAGCAGATCGATAATGATACTGAACGTTAACCAGATGTTCGCCAATGCAAACCATGAGAAGACCAGTGAGAAGATGTTGTACTATTACGTGGGTCAGCGACAGAGAACTAAACCAGAAGTAGCAAGACACACAAGAGCTTGAATATGGAAGAAGAACATGCGAATGATGCCGTGACCAGAACGGTAGAGTTGGAAGAAATTGACCAGAGCGTACTAGGAAAAGATGATGAGAAGAACTTGTTGGCAGCGTGGAAATACTCACAACTGAAGCAGCAAATGAACCGTTCAACCACCGACGACGTTGACCAATGAGCTCGACTGCAGTTTCTGGGACATCTGTCTCAGCCTTCGATGGTTTGACATACGTCAATGTCCACCTATCACCAGCCTTGGCGACAAGCTCGAAACACAAAATACGATCCTCAGCCAAGAACATGTTCTTGGTAAAGATATTCATGCCGTAGATACCCTTCGCACCGAGACGGTCTGCCAGAGAGTGGTCACCATGGAAGTATTGTTCTAGTGGTCGACCCAAGATGGCGCGGAACCGGTATGCGGAGAAAGCACCAGGAAGCACAGAGACATAGCCGAAACTACTCTCGAGGGGTTTGTCTGTCATGGTTGTAAGATGAGTGTGTGCAAGATCTGAACGAATGACATGCCCAGAATGTTAGACATCTTGTACTCGAAGTTTTGGGCAGCGACCAAGGGGTTGAGGAGCTTCTTACCACCCTCAATCATAGCGTGGATTTCACCACAACACCCGCCAAGATGGGCGTCATTGTAGAAAGCTTCCCAGAGATAGTAAATAGACTTGTGTCCGGGTTTCGTACCAGCATCAATGAGCACACAAATCTCGGGCTGTAGGCATTCAGTTAGATGAACAATGTACACTTGATGGCTCTCACGTTCAAGATTTTGCCGATGGCATTAAACAACCACCGATGCGAATTAATCTTCTTCTGATTCTTAGCCTTCAGGACGAAGATGATCTGCACGGGTACCAGGTTATTGGGGTCGTTCTCGTGAGGGAGCACAAGCTGGGGCTTTGCATCAACCGACAACTGAGTGGTATACTGTAATTCGAAGATATAAGATGAGGCTCAGAATTGGACAACTGTCACAAACCTCAAAGATGTGCGCGACAGTGTCTTTACCGTCCACTTGTTTCTTCATGACACCATCTTGGTACACACCAATTGTGGCCAAGATATCCAAGACGCTCTTGTCCATAGGCTCCAGTCCATCGACAATAAGGGCAACTGTAATTCTTTGCCAGCCAGGCATGCCTTCTTCAGCCGCGCGTCGCCAGTACTTGGATTGCTTGGTCTTGCAAATATCACGGATGTTCACCATGACACCATGCAGTGTTCTCGCGTAAAGCGTCTTGTCTTCATTGTAGGACGTGACAGCGATGAGCAAGTCAGTTTGCCGGTTATAGATCTTAGTCCTCAAAGACCAGCCGGCGGCTTCGGTGAAATCGTCCGGGTCACATGTTGCTGCAGTATACCGCATGTGGCTGGAGGACGTCCACGTGAGCTTATTTTCGAATTGACACGTAGAGTGGCTTACGAGAATTCGGTGGTGTTAGTAGCGGCATATTTTGCTTCAATGGCACTGTGCACTGGCGTTGGCACAGGGTATTCGGCGATGAAGTTACCGTTTGTGAGTTTGACTTTACGCGTGACACCACGTTTAATAGTTTGACGGCGCCTCCAGGCACTGTCTACGCCGTTTCCGGAGGAAGAGACAGAAGAGACAGGGCGCGCATATGGGTCGCCGTAGGCTGAAGGGTCAATTGGTCTAAAAAAAGATGTTAATACGTGTGAATTAAGAAGAGGAAGCGCCCATATTCATTGTAGTCAACTCACCCTGGTGGGTAGAAACCGCCAGGATTATAGCCATCGCCTGCGGTGAGCGGCAGCTTTTCAGCATAATCCTCGTCTACGTCGTTACCACCAAACTCGCGGGGTAAGGTAGCGGTACTCTCGAATGGCGAGCTGGACGTGTTTTCATAGATACGAGGCGGTGGGTCTTGGAAGTGAGTCTGACGTGGTCGATCTGCAAATGGGTCGCCATACTGTTCACCATGAGAGGACATGCTGAATCACGCCGAGAAGACTATGCTGAAGATGCTGAACCGGGGACGATGCCCAGAAAATTGAGCGGGCAAGTGGAGAATCGTGTAAGGGTTGTGAAGCAAACTTACAAGATGGTTTTGTACAACCCCAGGCGATACCTGCACAGCCAATTCGGACCCCAATCACCCCTTCCCGGAAATGACAATGACATTGCCAGCGGCAGCTTCCTTATTTCCCCACTAGGTTTCATACAACAATGCTTACTTATGACTTTTTGTACATTAGATCTGCTAAAACTTTTCTTCCAGCAATCCATTGTCAAGACTGGCAAGATATTTTTATACCTCAACGACGCTACCCTGGCTGGACCCCAGACACCTGATGCCTGCAGGCTGAGGCAGCTACCCCTGGACCGCGCCCAGCTTACGCCCACTCCGGAGTTCCTGAGTGCGATGATCCTTTTTGTTCAATACTTGGACACCACCGACCGCATAGAAGTCGACAAACACTGAATGTTTAACCTCCTCCTGAAAACTTTCGGGGTTCAGCTGCGCTTTCAAAATAAACACCGCGTGCGAGCCAACCCGTGATGCCCTACGATCAGCCATCCTCTTGCCAACAGGTACTGCGCTCATTTATGTAGATTCAGACCTTCAATATTTTCGTGAGATTACTTCACAAATGCTCACTACAGTACTAGTACTATATAAATCATACATTGCCAGAAGGTCCTTGACAAGAAAGTGGCGTAACATGATTCATAACATAGTCTGGCCGTGTGACGCGGCGACGCCTCCGTCGTACCTGATCATTTTCACGGAAGCTTAGTTCATCAGCCCTATCAGCACTCGGTTTCTGTCACTTTGCAGTGCCGCAGTCGTCTATTGTTTAGCTCCGATCTTGACCCATCACTGGAAGTCTTTCAGCCGCAAGTAAATATCACACCGCGGAACAGAGCTATCACCGCCTGTGCAGCACTGGTCCTCCGGGAAACATGATTAACCATCAATTGAAGACCTGGGTCAACTTTAGTACACCAGAAGCTCGAAACATCGTCCGCAAGATACTCGCGTCCGCTCCTCACCGTGAGCTTGGGCTCAAGATGCAGGATATTTACGAGAGAGCACACAAGGAATTCCCGGATGTAACTACAGACATACCACCCCAGAAGCAGATCCCTACTGGCCTTCGCAACCATGGGGGCAGAATAGCACCCGCAAAAGCCATTCCTCTCCCTCCTATGTTGGACCACGCAATTCGTTCAGTAAAGTGAGTCTCTACTTCTCATCCAAACGAAAAATTCAATTAAGAACGCAGATACCTGAAAAAGACAGTCCTCGAGGAAATGGCGTTAGCACGGGAAGTTGAGAAGGTACACATAAGAAGAGGAAAACTTCATGAAGATGGTACTCGTGATCTATCCCTTGTCTCTAAGGGATATGGCAAAATGGACATGAAGAGCGACTTCAACATGCCTACGTCCGAAATCTGGCATTGGAGGCTGACACCAGACTACGAGAACAAGATAAACAACTACCCCGACCCTCCAATAGACAAAATTCTTTGGCAACCAGGAGAGAAAGAAGCCAGAAGGAAGGCTCGCCAAACTCCACCTTCTGCGGCTCAGGGAAAGACCAAGAAATTTAAAAACCCATCGGAGGAGACTAGAGAGCTGCACGTGTCGGAGGGGGTCAAAGCTGCCAGAGCTAACGCTCCCGATTTTCCTGCACTCAACTCTTAGCAGAGGTTTATTCAGGTCGAACAGCTTCTCGGAGCCCAGGTTGTCCGTCGTGCGTCACGTCCAAGCTGCCTGGGAAATCCATATTGACATGTGCATCGTAGTGTAGGGCAACTATATGCCCTTCCTTCCGAATCTCATGATCTTCGCCAATCTTGCGTCTAGGGTACGGTGGCTCGTGACGGGAAGATCTAATGGGCTTAGACCGGATTTGTATAACTCTATATTAGCATTATATCCCAGTGCATTCAATTTCAAAGCTCTACTGTCATTGCATGGCATGATCGTTTCATTACTTGGTCCCAGACCCATATACAGCGAGGCAGCGTTCCTCAAAGGCCTGTACCATAAGCGCAGACACCTTGCCGAAAAATGTCGCAGACACAGCCGAATGCAATGGGTTCTCAAATGCAAAGGCAAGATCGAGCGTAACGAGAGTAGGTCCGGCGTCAGGGGAATGGCTGTCCGCGGCTATGGGGTTCCTGGCGTCACCATGAAGCGGAGGATAGTTGGAAGGATGAGGGGAGGTTGAGGAAGCCGGTTGGAAGCGCCATACTGTTTGAAGGGTCTTGAACAGATGCGTAGAAGTCAACGCCTCTGCCTATAGTTCCGAGCATTGGTGACACACTGCGTACTCCAGCTAGAGAATAAGAGAAGCTGACCTGGACAGATTCATAGGGTCGGCATGTCACCCTGCTCACATAACTCTCCTGGAATGCGAAGAAACCGACCATTAACTCCACGTCCATAGTGACCGCACCGTCTTTGTCCGCGCGTCGTTCCAAAATTCTCGAGCCAGTGCAATACGGCACGAAACTGGGATAGGAATTAACATCCGCAACTAAGTTGTATAGATCCCTGCGTCCATAACTTAAGTCATGGGCGACGCATTAGTTTCCAATGAATACTGACTTGGACTTGAGACAACATACGGAAAAATCTTGCGCTCATGATAAGTTTGTACTGCTGGCGGTTCATCAGAGTCCGAGAAGGGCGAAAATTTCGGAAGAGTGAAGAATCCTCTCTGGCGAGAAGCCTTGCGACCGGTAACGCATAAACATCGTTGCGGGCTAACTCGCAGCATGAGTGAGCAATATTGCAAAACACCCTGGATGGAAGGCAACAACGTAACTACGTTATGTAGTACAACTGGCCCGTGACCTACCTCCGAACTGAATCACTCCATGCCATCAAAAATACTAAGGTATCAGAAGACGTCTCATACTTCGGAACGATGACGAACATTTTGGCGGTGGAAAACTACTAATCCAGCGTATAGATGAGCATTGAGCACACTCAACTGAAGGAGATCACATGATGTCATCAACTTGCTCTCATGCTCAGAAAGCTAAAGGAGACTACGCAGATCATGGGTTGTGAATGACAGTTCTGAGATCATCAGCAAGATGAAACCCCGGAGTATCGATAATGCCTTTCTCCAACGTGTCACAACGTGCTTCTGAACTGATAACGGGGCCGCATACTTCTATCGTCTAGGAAGGTTCAACAGATTATCTTTAGAGTGATAAAAACAGGCTAACAAGGCGAATTCATTCACAAAAAGAAGTCCTTGCGTGCCGAAAACACGTTTAAACGCGGAGGTCAATGGCGCTAGAACGGAAGGTTTGCTATCCGTCGCATCGGGGAGAAACTAACCATTCAAGGACGGACTTTCAGGTTGATCTAAACCTGTGCTCATGCAGATCAAGAAGTCACACCCTGAGGTTGCGGAGATCAAAAAAAATACGTTCGACATAACTTAGAAAGAACTGCAAAATAAACATCGCACTCCTATATGGAGAAGGGAGTAGATCCTCTTGGACTACTCCGAGAACTGAAAAACGAGACGTTGTCATCCTGACAACTCGGCATTCTCTGGGCAGTCCCTGGCAATCTAAGGGGAAGATATCAAGCACTGTGAAAGAAAGGGGAAAACGGATATGGCGCACATGCCCCTCTTGTCTATACTTGTAACAAGTTTTGGTTCTGGTCAATCCGGAAGCTCCATCAGCCAAAGTCGAGCCCGGAGCGGCGAGACAGTCCCTGGTCACTTTTAGTGTCGATTCACGATAAATTTGAGATTCTTCACCTTGCCATATGATTGGGTCCGCCGCATTTGTAACATTTCACCGGAGGAAGCGTAGAGGTGTTCAGAGTGCGTCCCGGGGGAGGTGCACGAGAAGCAAACCCGGTGCCCGTCACTTCAGCAGCTCCACTTGGACAAACACGGGCAATGTGTCCAATCTGATGGCATTTCTGCATGAGGTAGGTGTGTTAATGGGGTTTCGGGCAAAGGCTCGACTACCTGTAAACGTACGTAGCACTGAACCCTCGCATTGGGGCATTCTGCCCGAATATGACCAACACCCAAACATAGGTAACATTGCTTCGCAACAACAGTAGGAGGTGACGGGCAAGCCGAAGACTCATGGCCAGGTTGCTGACAATTGTAGCAGAGGCGCTGCTCGGAAGAGCAATTTTGAGCAATGTGACCATCTAGACAACATTAGATACGGAGGAAAGATGAGCGACGGCACATGAAACACTTGCAGATACCACAGTTGAAGCATCCCTTCTTAGAAAACTGATACGCCATATCTACAGATCCTTCTGGACAGAATTAGGAGGAAAACATTGCAGAGAGAGAAAATATTCGCACCTCGACACTTCCCTCTTCCAGCGAACCACTAATCTTCTCTTCCCACCTTAGTTTGACGAGGACGAGGGTGACGATGAGTGAGGAAGTAGTTGCCCAGCAATCATATGAGCGTCAGCCGTCAATTTCGTAACCCCTTGGTATTTGCAACCTGCCCTAAAGTAGTAAGCCCTGTGGCGCACCTTAGTCTAACCAGACATTCGACTCGACTCCGCGTCACCTGGCTCCCCGATATAATTAATAATCAGATGAACACGTTCCCTGCGGCACGATCACCTCGTAGGAGGTTGATTGTCGCGCTCTTCTCCGAGGTCAGTGTCCTGATGATTGGTCGACATTCAATCGGGTTGCTCATCCTTGCGGGGCAGCACCCCAATCTTCAATTCAACCAGGATCCTGGTCATTATTGTTCAAACATCCAAATGTGATCAGGCCTATTTTAGCGGGTAGAGATGTTCGGAACATTCACGCCGTCTTATCGATTGCAACGAATGCCACATTCTGTAGTCCTGTCTCTCTAGATCTAGGGTTACATAGTGCATCCGGCTCTTATAAAAGCACAGTGCGCATGCCGTCTTCTCCTCAGGACCCACGGTTCTCAGCTGAGGGACAGTCACCCATTAAGGTTGGTAATGCCGTACACGCCACCACTCTAATCACAGACTAAATTGTCCAACCTTGTAGTCTTGACCTTCCAGCGGGTAGCCGACCTTCGGACGCTCGCGCATCGCGCTTCTTGTACGGGCGCTGAGGGATATCCGTTGAGGTGAGCTTTAGGTTCAGCTTACTCCCCACATTACCTAAAGGGTCACGCAGAATCCTCTTCTTTTCCGACACCACTCCCCGCCCCCACAAGAAACGGCGTATCGAGCGACCGAAGCACGGCTCAGCGCATGGGAGGGGGATCGGTTGACGTTCTCAGTTTTCATGCCACACATTGAATAAAGAATGCCAGTTCTATGCTTTATGCCTATGCCATGATTCCTGTCCCATTTCCCTAGTGGCTACCTACGTTTTTACCATTGGGTTGACAATTGGGTTGACAATTAGGTTGATCACATCTAGCTACACACATACCCTCAGCCAGTACGTAGTTTGTGCGTCAGTCTCTTCATTGGCAACTTGATGTAGTAAAAGCGCGCGAAAGCACGTGGGCCCAGATTGAGCACGCACAAAGACGCCTGAATGACGGATGCTAGTGGAGACGATCAGACGTATAAAGAAATATCGTCAGTACAGCCATGAATTTTTAAAAATTATCCTTACGACCCGCATCGACGACCAGCGACTGCAGAGCCACTGTCCACATAGTCACCAAACTCGAAAGGAAGACGGTCATTCCTAAAATTTATTACGATAAGACCAAAGCCCGACTCGTTCATGAATCGCCGGTCAACCAGTGGTCACATTTCAAAACTTTAGGCGTTCTCTTGCTGCCCATGTGGGCGCGCTTGCGACATCGAGAAGGGCGTCTAATAGAGATTCGGCTTTTCGGCCTTAACATTCCAGGTCGCGCGGCGCGCAGGGCCAAATGGCAAAGACTCGTAATCCAAATTCATCCGGCAACAATTGCGATCTGCCCACAAAACAAACCGTTATCGAGGAGGACCGTCTAAACTTCAGGCCTCAGTCATCACCCAGGCCAGGTGCATCTGCCATGAAATTTTGTCGAGCCGTGTTAATAATATGTCACCCGCCCGCCCATCAGTGATTCGACTTCCCCTGCTTTGTGATTATCCTGGAGCTCGGAGAATATCATTGGGTCCGTAAATCGGGCTTACTATCCCCCGGTACCGCTAATTATAAAGCGCGTACTAATGTAAATAGCTAGGCTAGTGGGAAGACCAGTGGTCAAGTACTTATCAATCACTTCACTGCCATGTGATGACCTGTCTGACTCTTATCTCAACCTTGCTGGAAGCACGCACACAGCGCTCTCTTCATATACCATACCAGTCCTACGCGGATTCTTGCTGAAATCATCCTTATCGTCATGAATGTCGAGAAGCGCACCAAGTCCATTGACCTGTCTCACCACCTTTCTGAGGTATCCAAGGCTAGGGTAACTTCTCCTCTGAAGGGGCTCCAGAAGTACTTCTCACAACCAGGAATTTTGACGCTGGCAGGAGGTTCAAACTTCCAATCTTCACAACCGACGATGCTTAATTTCCTTGACAGGCCTGCCAAGTCCTGCATACTTCCCCGTCTCAGACATCTCTGCGAACGTTTTGGTACCAGACTCGTTTGCTCTCGCACCGACTGAGTCATCTACCTCCTTTTCATGGTTGTGGAAGCTCTTCAGTGGCAATAGTTCTACAAATGAGAAGACTCAGGGGGTCTCCATTCCTAAGTACCCTGCCAATGCTGGGGATATCAATCTAGCTGTTGCTCTTCAATACGCCCCGGCAGTCGCACAGCCACAACTGCAAGGTTTCTTGAGACGATTTGTTTCCGAGGTCTATCAGCCGGCTTTTGAGGACTGGACGGTGCTTATCGACACTGGTAATACAGATGGGTGCGCCAGTCCAATCGCAGTACAATCCTTGTCCTAATGTTAGTCACTCAGGTGGTCTAGAGCCGCCATGACGCTGTGCAACCCTGGCGAGGGCGTTCTGTGCGAAGAGTGGACTTATCCCTCGGCCCTGGCATCGACAATGCCTTTCAATATTAAGCCTGTGCCTGTGGCCATGGATGGATTAGGCATGAAGAGCGATGCCCTCGAGAACTTGCTATCACAATGGGACCCGATTTCGCGTCAGATGCCAAGGTGAGATAGTTATACAGTTGCAAGGGTTCGCTCGTAGTTGAACTTCCCGCCAGGCCTCGTGTCATGTACATCGTGCCTGTTGGACAGAACCCAAGTGGCTCGGTAAGCTTACTGAATTAGTCGATGAAAACACTCAAAGGGGAGTTATGGATGCAGACTATGAGCGTTACTCGCAAGAAGCAAATCTATGACGTCTGCGTCAAATATGGTCAGTACACTCCACCTGAAATATCAGATAGCAGATTGAGCGACGGGGTGCCTAGACGTGATAATTGTCGAGGATGATCCATATTATTTTCTTCAAATGGGAAACTACACCTTCAAAGAGGACAGGTCCTCTAGTCCGACGTCTTCTGGAAGGCCGTCACCTGACGAATCAAAGAAATATGTTTCTACACTAACTCCTAGCTTCTTGAAGTATGAACCCTCCATGTGTTTACAACTTCCTTCTCACCATGCAGTGCAGTTTCGATTACCAAGGACGCGTCATCCGTTTAGATACTTTCTCCAAGGTATCTCCTGGAATTTACATTTTATTATTTCATCGGCCTAAGCGTGTATTTTTCAGACCATTGCTCCTGGTAGCCGACTAGGATGGTTCACTTGCAGTCCTCTCTTCGCGGAGAAGTTGGAGAGGCAAGGAGAAACTTCAACTCAGGCTCCGTGTGGCTTTGGACAGGTATGTAGTACTGCATCGTTGATGGGTAGTAGTTGACTTGGAGTTTGCAGTCCGTCATAACAAAGATCTTGACGCATTGGACCTATGACGGCTACATCCGCTGGCTCAGGGGTATGCAATGTTATTCACTCATCGAAGTCATCAATGACGCGATGCCCGTCAGGTCTACAAACACAGTATCAGCAACGCCGCAATTTCTTTATTGATTGCCTTGCAGAGGAGTTCCATTTGCGTCCCGTTCCCGCTGCCGCAGGCATCTGGCAAGGCTGCATCGCGTACGAGGCTTCATCCCAAGTCAAGAGTACCACTATCACCGAGAAACACACAACCCGGAATCGTACGATGTTTAGCTTCGTTCCGCCCGTAGCGGGAATGTTCGTATGGGTAGGGATTTGTTTGCTGACACGCGGCATCCATTCTAACCTTGGTATGTTCAGATGAAACTTCACCTTGATCAACATCCCTCGTTTACCCCAGGAGATGAAGATACCTTAGAAATGAAGTTATGGATCAAGTTGGCGGAGAATGGAGTGCTTTTTGGACCGGGGTGGATGTTCTCGGCCAAGGGGATGACTGAGAACCCCGACAGCACTGACTCTGGTCATTTCCGTATCAGTTTCAGCAATTCCGAGGTACGAATTTCAAAATCCATGAATGCTTTTGCTGAAGACTGGATCCCAAAGTTCCACGAATTCAAGAAAGCAGTCACAATCTTTGGACGAGTCATCCGAGAATTCTTTGAGGAGGAGGACCTGTAGTTTGAGGATTAGCGGTGGGGACGTATTTTTGGCTCTTCTATGTCTTATGCATCACACAGCTTGCGATTTTTTGTTATAGATTAGCGAATTAATTAGTAGCTAAGTAATGTTGGAAGCTGGAATCCCTCAGATGATGCAGTCTTGTATTGATGTTGTCCGTCAAGGAATGTGGCAGATCAAGGATGCACACCAACAGCCTGCAGGGGTCATACTAATTCTGGCGCCAGCGAGTTATGGATCCGGATGTTGTTTTACCTTTTGCCAGCTTTTCCCTCGTGTAATTTGAAGCCACATGTGCGGTGTCTCAATCTCGCCGAGGATATGCGTGTTGCTGTTCTCGAGTGATTTTCCAAGCGAGCGCCGTCGACTCGAAGAGGTCGCCGCACAGAATGTCCACATAATAGTACAGTTATGGATGGCTCGTTGAATCAAAGAATTGAATATCTGCCTCTCAAACCACGACAACTGTGTGAATTCATGTCAGCATATTTTAAAATAATGTAAGGACCTCTGAAGGAGGTCTCCGCCAA
>MU837055.1:56215-71006 GCA_029603245.1 Rhizopogon salebrosus TDB-379 | reverse complement strand
CCCTGACCCGACGTCTGAAACGAGCTCCACCGTGGTCAATGAGCCACAAGCAAAGCCAGACCGGAAAGCACCTAGGAAGCTTGTGGAAGACGAGAAACGCGCTGTGGGGCGCGTCAGTCGCGATGTCTGGGAGCTTTATGTGAAGGCATGCGGCGCATATGGTTACTGGGCGTGGTTCTCATCCGTTCTCATATTGGGTTCCCTTTGTCCCGTTGCAGAGAACTGGTGGCTTAAGTATGTTCATGATGATGGCTGTTTGTTGTGGTGTGGGCTGATGTAGCATCCATAGGACATGGTCCGGATCGAGTACAGAACAGGTCGAAGCCAAAGGACCAGTGTATTACATCATCGTTTATGCCACGGTAAGGATAGTTTCAGGGCAAAATTTTCATCACTCATGTTTTCGCAGGTTACACTCACAGGTTTGAATCGGTTAAACTCTATTGTACTTCGTTCAAGAAACTGATTATTTTCAGGCGTCTTGATCTCGACATACCGATACTTCGTTCTGTGTAGGCAAATTGCACCCCCAGGATGAACCACTACTGATCCCATTTTTTGTTTCAGATAATGGCGCTATTCACGCGTCCACAGTCTTATACCAGAGTGGGTCGAGGTAGAGACTTTTCTTGTGACTCCTGGCTTACATCACTTGTGACAGGACTGTTGGAGACTGTGTTGTTTGCAAACATTCGCTTCCATGACACTGTGTCGCGGGGTAGACTCCTTAACCGATTCGGGAAAGACTTCGAAGGTCTGTTTATCTGACAAAATATCTACATCGTTCCCTCAATGACCCATAACAATATAGGCATTGATAGTCGACTCTCGGATAACTTCGGTCGAAGTGTCATATTTGCATTGTCTTTCTTCGTTACTGTCGTGTCCGTCACTTTGGCAGGCGGATTTCCTTTCCTCGTTGCCATCGTTCTCCTTGGTTTCATTTATTTTGATGGTCTGCAACCTCTCTCGATGAATCACTTTCATGTTGACCATGACACTGGTATTTAGTTGCAAAGGTATTTCACTTTATTTCTTAGATCAAGGGGGGATGCTCAAGTGCCTAGAACTACGCTCGCGCTGCTAGAGATATGCGGCGCTTGGGTAAGCACCCTTCACTTGCACGAATAGTCGATTCACTCAAGTTACCCTAAGACTCTGTTGCACGGTCTCCGCTTTACTCAATCTACGGCGAAACCATCGCCGGGGCGCCTATACTTCGGGCTTTCGGTGCTTCATCGAAGTTCTTGCGGGACATGCTTCGCTGTGTCGATACAGTGAGTCCACAAGAACGTACTCTCACTTGCCCTGCTGATACCTGTCAGAATACAAATCCGACCTATTGGCAATGGGCTGGTATGTACAATGGCCATCTAATTTTTGAAATTGGCTGACGGCAGCTGATGGCTAACTTTTAGTCAACCGCTGGCTCTCCACCCGTTTTGACGTACTGTCTGCCGTGACTGTAGGTCTTACGGGACTTATCACCGTCGCAACCCCGAGCATCTCAGCTTCACTCGCTGGATTTGCTCTTTCATTTGCTGGAGGCATGACATGGACGGTGTGCCTACTTATCGTACACCTGAGAGCGATATACTGACTCTACTTCCAGTTGCTGTTCTTGGTGGGTGAAAATGGTGTTCGTCTAGATTCTTGATTTATCTCGAACTTTAGGTGAACCGGTTCGTCGGCCTTGAACAATCCATGGTCAGTCTCCTTGCATATTGTATGTATGATGTTGTTCATGTGTCGTTGACAGGTCGCCCTGGAGCGTGTCAAGGAGTACTCTGAGATCAAGCGTGAGCCTCCTGAATACATCGAGCCCCGTCCCCCAGCATCTTGGCCCGAACATGGTGCTATCAAGTGTGAAAATTTGATCATTCGTTATGCAGTAAGCCACCCTCAGCGGGGGCCTCGTTCGTTCATAACGTTTGCCATAGCCTGAGTTGCCCAATGTTCTTCATAATTTAAATTTCGAGATCCGTCCTGGAGAAAAGGTACTAGATAATTCGATGCTTCGGTCGTCAGCGACTGAGCATCGTTTCTAGGTCGGCATCCTAGGCCGCACGGGTTCCGGGAAGAGCACTCTTGCACTCTCATTCTTCCGCTTTGTAGAGGCTACGGAGGGACGCATCACCGTTGACGGTCTCGATATCTCTAAGATAGGACTTTCAGACCTTCGCAGCAAATTCACCATCATTCCCCGTATGCATATCCTACTACGCGATGATTATTTTACTAATGCCAAGTAGAGGATCCTACCATTCTTAGTGGAACTTTGCGATCTACACTGGATGTGTTTGACGAGTACGAAGATGCTGAAATTGTCCGTTTGCATTCCTTAATCATGGATTCATACTCACTGTTCCTTAGTTCGAAGCTCTTCGACGTGTGCACTTGATCCCATCTGATGCTGCAGATGAAGTTGTTGAAGTAGAAGATGACGCGGTCAATGCCAATGTTTTCCGAAATCTGGAGTCGCCGGTATCGGAAGGTGGAGAGAACTTCTCTACGGGGTAAGCACCTTATCAGCAACAAACAAATCCTGCTCATCTCCAGACTTGCAGCCAAAAGCAGCTTTTATGCATGGCGCGAGCAATCCTCAAGCGGTCGAGGGTCTTGGTTATGGACGAGGTACGTTTTCTGGCCATCTACCCGTAGTTTATTCCTCAAGGATACGCCGCAGGCAACAGCAAGGTAATGTCGGTCGTATAATAGAAGTTAGGATTCTAAGCAAGCACAACATTCAGCGTTGATTATGCAACTGACGAGCTCATTGGAAAGACGATAAGACAGTTCGTGTTTGCAATATTGATATCGTTCTCACGAGGAATTGATGGTATTCTCATTCCAACAGAGAATTTGCAAACAGCACTATTCTCACCATTGCGCACAGACTGCGCACCGTCATCGATTATGATAGGGTAAATATTCTGCATATTTGTTTGTGCATCACTCATGGGCTAGCAGGTGATGCTCCTCGACCAAGGCAAAATCGTCGAGTTCGACCGGTAAGTCATAGCTCGAAGCACGTTGTACTGCCAATTTACCATGACATCCAGTCCTCCTGTTCTACTTTCCGACCCATACTCTCAATTCTACGGTCTGTGTGAGGCAACGGGGGAGAATGAATTCGCGATGTTGAAGAGACTCGCTGGCCTATGATAGATTTAAAGAGCAGTTCTGCATGCAGCACAATACCCAAGGACCATCGATAGTTAGAATGATTTGATTCTATATCCTCGAGCAAAGACACAATTATGTTTGGACGGGGGTCCTTAAATTGCCACGCGCAACTTGTATACATTCAGGGCTTGGAATTTTAGCTATGTCATACCTTCGACTTGCCAATTCTTGAAGATGATCAGCAGGTTTGCGGCTGTTGTAAGTTTTGTTGAGAGGCATTTACAATTGAATCATCGACAACTGATAGTTACTACCGACCATCACACCAAGCCTCGCCAGTGGCCCGCAAAACTACCACGGTGCGAGCACTGCATCTGTACCTCACCCAACTCGCTCCAGAACCTTTTTCCTTCCGCCGTCCAATTTGCGCGAAGGAAATAAAGTGACAGACGAGCCTAAATGAAAAGCCTGAGACAGGGGAGCGACCTAGTAGGTAGTACTATGACACCCCACAAATCACAGCCCTGTTAAGTTACAGTGATATACAAATGACCTCTAGGAAAAGAAGTCACGAGTTCAAAAACCACAAGGAATATGGCTACTACTGGCAGGAAGTCCGCTAATTAAGCGGTGTTGCAGTGTGCTCAGTTAACAGACTTCTACCGCGAATAGTATTATTGCCGCCCACCCGGAGGCGAAGTAAAACCTTGTGGTGGAGAAGATATCTGCTCTTCGATCAAAAGAATCAAGGTACTGATATCCGAATCGCAGATGTTATTCCTTAGACTGCGATCGTGATGCCACCGTCGCGGCACAAATTTCCTTTCTTGGCTATTTTTCTACTTAGAATCTAAAATGATGTTCGAGGTATTGGCACAACACTGGATCATTATTGTTGACGGTTGACTTCATACTCTGCTGCAGTGTGTAACTCCATGATGATGATGCACCTCCGATCTATCTCCCTACTCCTCGATTTTTTTTTGGATTTCAAAGTGAGGTCACACGACTCATACAAGGTGGAGCATGCCAATTCACTGGGCCCTGGGCTGTCCACGTTACTCGATCTTGCGCTGAGCGTTGAACTGCGGCCCCTTTGCTTTTTCTATTCGAAAGTGAACCTGCGTGCCCATCGGTCTTGTTCAATGCTCAATGTCTAATTTGTCTTGAACTGTGCAAGATTGAGCGATATGTACATCACAAGCGCCAACCTGGCTGATCATACTAGTCACAACTCGCGAGTCCAGATATTTGGTGGTAAAACATACAAAGGACATGTAATGAACGTGCACGAACCATCTGAATTCGCGCGCTGTGAGTATTGTTACCAGATCTCTCTGTGCCTGGCATTCACCCACTTCACCTAGACATTACGCCCCAGTTTTGGACTCAGTTGGGTACAACATCAGTAAACTATTCAAACGTTATCAAGCCGGGTCGTCCATATCACTCGATCCTGTACTGATTGCGTTGAGTTGCGACCGCCCTAGTCCTTCTACATATTCGGAAGTGCCCATGCGCAACCGCCAGTCTCGTTTAATATCATGATGTTCAATTTTTTATTTCCTTGCACTGTACATGACTACGATGTACATCTCATACGTCCATCATCTCCTATTCGAATGCATATACTACTAGGGACTTGTTCACAGTTCTAATAATTACCACGCACTAATTCCATTATAGCAGGTTCCGGCTCCGAAGACTGAGAATAACACCCGTGGAATAATTAGAAATTAGAAATACAGGTCATGTTCCAATAGAATAGTTCCCGCTGCATCATCATCCCATCACGCGATCCAAGGTTCATGCGTATGTTAGTTTCCATTCTGCGTTTTACATTTTAGATACCATGTGTGTCTGGTGAGTCGCAGCTGATCAAACTGACGTAAATTTTTGTCCATCTTCATACTCTTATTGTTCTATGTTCTAGTTCTTCTGGACGAGACGACGTTCTGGCTGAAGGTTGTAACGGGAATGATACTCTATGATACCGTGATGGCCGGTTGCCATTTTACATCCTGATTTCCCACTAGGCTCGCTAGCAACATTGCCATTGGGAGCCGGCGCTTCAAAATCAATCCGTTCGATCTTTCTCGGCCAGAAGGCGATGAGCGGCGATGTCGGTCGGAACTTGTTGGGAGTGTTGTATTTTTTCAAGTTTTTGCTTCGTTTCGGGCGTATAGTTTGACTCTGCAATGGATTGAAAATTTGGATCGGGTACAACCGCTTCCTACTATTCTCTGGCCCCAGTCAGTTCTCGGTGACGCGGACCAGGTTGCCTGTGAATGTTCAAAGTGGTGCGTTCGGACCAACTCGTAGAGCAGTCCATATCACCAACAATGGTCCGGATGTGGTAGTAGTCTGTCTCTGTCTTGCCAAGTAAGCAAGCGATATCGTTAGTGGACATCAGTACCAGACCATCTACCTATTCCCGACTCATTTGAAGGTTTTTGAACCCATGATATGAGAATATGGGAACTTCATCAAGATGGGCCGCCGATCTGAGCCCAAGTCCACACGAGTGCCTAACGGAAGTACTTCGATGACAACGGCTCATGATAGACGCTCAATCCAATCCATACCATCCAACAATGCGATAAGTCATTGGGGTTGTTGCTTTGCTGTGATATCTAGGCGCCCGGTCTAGAACAAAGAATCGTGGAGTAAATATGAACTCTCAAATCTCAAAGCGTATTACAAGTGCGATGTCTTGCAATCGGTTGAAACTCAGCGAGCTATCAACTGGAGGTGTTCATAAAAAGGGCTGCGGCGGCATCGAGCAGCCTGAGAGTGATTGTGAGTGGGTTCTGCTTCGAATGATGTATGAAATAAGTCTCACCTAAAGAAGCAGTGGCATTGCAACGTGTCAGTAATCAGGAACAAGAATCAAACTGGTATACCAATGAAATTCAGGCAGGAGCTAGTTGTCACTATCGTGAACAGATACGCGTACCAACACTTGAAAGCGTGATCGACAGTTCCGCCAATAAACACACGATCAAGACAGGTAAAGTATGAAGCTTGCTAGCGTTTGGGAGAAAACAAAATGATATCGGCTATAGGAAGTAATGCAACGGGCAACACCACAAAGGCCACTCCCACGAGCTTTCACGTCAGATTATAGATAGCGTTCAGAGGGCGCGGTCCTTTGCAGAGCCTCGAAGGCTTACATGCCTTTTTTCTGTCGTTCTCCGCCGATAATAAACGGAGTTCTTCGGACGGCGCCGAAATCGCATGTTCGCAGGAAGCAGACACAACTATGTACCGTATTGTATGCCCTAGCGTGAACGAGACACCTGAGGCCTAAAGGTTATCGCGTCGAGAGGTATAGATTATACATAAAGCAAGGGAGAGAGCGGTGAGAGAATGAGTGGGTGACGTGAGACGTATGCGGTATCTTTGATGAATCATGAATAGCATGAACAAGTGCGAAGTTGGCGGGTGAAATCGGGTGAAAGGATATGGGAAGTCCGAAATTGCCAACAAGAAGCTGGGGCAAGCTCATGGTATATAGATTCTCGTCGGGGGATATAGAACTCTAGGAGGATGTAATCAGGGAATAAGGTGGTGTATGTAGTGGAGTATGACGCATAAGTGACGATGACAGTACTGTCGTAGTTGGAATCGTGATGAAGGTGGCAACAAGTCCAAGGCAACTCGGTTAACAAAGTGAACAACGATGACGTTTTGAACCAAATGTTGCTTACAAACTAACTATTATGGAAATGTGGAAACAGGTAAGCTGCCAGTGGGGAGGCGCTCTTGATGGGCAAATCCGCGATCGACGGGATGGTTTGACGGAACACTGAGGCAGCCTCATCGACATTAATTGCTGGAATGTTGGCAACCATCCCACCATTGATCGATGGAAAGCCCATCAGATGAACGTTCGATGACCCTCGAGTGAAACCATCTGAGTACAGGAACATGTTGGAACCGTCGGTAGTTATACGGACGCCAGGGAGGCGCAAAGAACATACTACTTGTGTAGAAAGTGGCGCAATTCGTTTATTCAAAATTGAAATTATTGCGAGGTTTATGCGCGGTGCAAGTGGAGTCGGTAGCTGGAAGATATCAATGGAAGACTAGAATTCTACGGCTATGCCAGCTATGCTGCGTAGTAACTTGATAAAGGAAGAGTCCGGGCGAGGCTAGATAACGAACATGAGATCTGGATGAGTCGATCGAGTGGAGCCAGTCTTGACAACTGTTACTATTTTGGGATGCCGAAATCGATCAGATCTCGGAGAGAATACTCATTTTCCACTCATACTTACAACATGAAAATGCACATTCGTCTCAACCTCCTCCACCCATCTCTCCCCACTCTCTCCAGGGCTCATACAACTCTGTCCGAGAGGTATTCAACACCCAACCCACCGTCTCTATCCTACTGACGTCATTCTAGATGTCCCTTGACCGTACCCGCTCACCAACCTTCTCAAACGAACGCGGCCCAGGAGCATTTGTCTCATTAGGTTCCCTCCCAAGACGAAAATCTCATCCACCCGTCCAGGCTCGCAAGTCACCCGTATTCCACATACACGGTGATGAAGACTACGAAGACCACTCTTTGTCATCGTCGGATTCCCCCGATGAACAGACTCATACCCGGTCTGACAGCCCGATAAAAAATTCGCCGCAAGATGATTCACCTGCCGCTGTTCCATTTCCCTGCCGCTCTCCTTCTCCCCGCTCCCCAATATCTGGTCCTTCACCGCTCATTACTCCTCGACCACAACTGTCCCGGGGATCATCGACTGTACTTCTTTCCAATGGGAAGCCACTCAAGTCGTCACTTAAATCATCCACCTCCTCCCTCTCCATCCCCGAATCTCTTGAAACTCAGCGCCCTAGTAATCATCTCCATTTGCGTTCCCGTTCTGAACCATCCACACCTACGACCCAAACACCAAAAAATGTCCACTTCCCTGAAACAGATGGTGGTCTAGCCTCTATCCGCATTTTCAGTCGCTCTGCTCGTCCAACAGCGGTCAGCACCCCCGATGCCGATGAAACAGAGACAGAAGGAGAGGATCAGCAATCAACCGGCTTTCCTTTTCCAAAACTCCCTCCTCCGTCGAAATTTGACATTGACCCCACTACTACATCCGTAGTCCCCGTTACTAAGATCCCCCCTCATGCCAATGTCATAGTTGAGTCTCTCAATTTTTCGTACGCTTCATCAACGGGTGTCAACCCACATTTAAGCGGCACCATTCTTGTGCGCAACCTGGCGTACGAGAAACATGTCGCTGTGCGGTTTACTCTTGATGACTGGCAAACTGTGAGCGAAGTGACAGCACGACATGTCGTCTCGCTTCCATCACTTCCGCCCGTCTTTGCATTGTCCCCCCCGTCCAAAACAACACTTGGCGACCTCGCTGCTCGAGGAACAAGTAATTCCGAATGGGATCGCTTTTGTTTCATGATCCGCTTGGAGGACTACGGACATAGCTTGGGGTCACGAGTGTTGTGGTTTGCCGCACGTTATAGGGTTGACTCGACGTTTCCCGCTTTGTTGACAGAAGTTCTGGGTCCTGGCGGTGAATGGTGGGATAATAATGACGGCGAAAACTATCGTGTTGCTTTCAAAACAGCACCACCTTTGCCTTCACTATCCACCTTCAGCAGGATGCGGCGAGAGACAGCTCCTCGTGAGTATCCTTATTTTTTAGTATTTTTTTGACGGTCAGTTAACGGCGGAAATTTTTAGAGCCAAGCATACCCTCGATGGTGGTGCCTCCCCCACCCACGTCCCGCGAACATGCTCGCGGCCTATTCGTTGCTCCCTTCACTTCACCTTCGAATAAAATGACGTCCCCCTCTTCCTCGCCTACGAGAGACGGGAAGGAGAAGATTTCATTGCCGTTGAGGTCGGGGAAGCTCCGCCTCCCCAACTACGCAGCACCCCCAGTTCGCCCCGCATCGCCCGCATCTCCTATGCCTGTACAGCGACCACATTCTCCACCATCGTCTTCTGATCCAGCTCAATGCCCAGCGCTCCAAGTCCACATCCCGCCAGCACACGATTACGAATCCCCCTCGCCTGCTTCTTCGACCCTCTCCACGCCCTCTGCCTCGCCTAACATAGTTCCGCGAGTGATCATCAATGGGCATCCCGCCAACTATGCACGTCCTCCGCACACAGAGACGTCGCACATAGATGACTGGGAGTGGATGGCGCCCCCTGTGCCATCTATGTTTTCGAAGCGGCCGAGTACACAGAGGAGTACCGATCTTGACCTTCCAGGATCTGGTCCTGGATCGAGTCATGGTGTGCCTGGACTTCCTTCGACGACTCGGAGCCAGTCGTCTAGTGGTGTACCTGGGCTCCCGCCGGGTAGTGATGGTCTGTCTGGTGATTCGCTGTATAACGCGTTTGTGACGCGGTGGTGCTTTGCGCAAGGGTCGGCTGCACATGGCCCACTGACGGGCGGTGATGGGGGTATTTTGGCATGAGGGCATTTGTGAATTTGGATTGTAGGTTATCTTTGGAAATTTTTGGGAGGGTGGGATGTCACTCAATTGTACGACCTTGACGACTTTGATGACGACCGTTCGCAGCTGTATCTGTGTATACATACATCTCTTCTCTTTTTGGTTTGTGGCTTGTGATTTTACTCTCTTCATGTCCTCCACGAATTTTCTTTCTTTTTACTCAGCTGTACTACCATCATTACTCACATTACTGACAATTATGTCGTATGTACTACACACTCGGTTTCCGGGACGGTATTTTTTCTTTTGTTTCTCTTACTCTGTTCTGCTTTTGCTCTGCCTACGTACATCGTGATTTATGATGCATCCGCCTCTCTTCATATATACATACCGTACTCATACCATCATTGATAAATATGTTGTGCTAACACTGAGCATAATGCATTGATACATCACTCTGAGCTGTTGTTCACGTTCTATGATATTTGGTGTATACTGGCGTACTTTATTAGAATTCATTATTGGGATATTGGGAGTTATGGATGGAATTTTCCTTTCTTTCAAGGTACAGACTAGATGGGCGCGGCCTTTGACACTCGTCCAGCACCGGATTACATACATAATAGAACATTCCGTCAGCATTGCGCCTTTTCCTAAAATCGCACAATGTCCTGCTTGTCCTGCGTCATGGTCTCATTCAATTGACAGCAGTCAGTTGATCGAGCAATATTGCTGATGTTGGCATGAGATGATCGCCGACTATGTGAACAGTGAGAGAGCGGTCTTCGTCACAGGTCCATGCAATGACACATTCGCTCAGTGGCTATCGACGTCTATCACCCAGATTGACTCCAGACCTCGGTATTTCTTCATTTCCCAACGCTCAATTTCATCGTTGGGGTTTCCCCTAGACAGACCACAGACGGGCATGGAATCCTTTATCGTCAGGCCAGATTCATATGCAAGAAGAGCAATGCTGTAATACAAACATATATTTCTTCGTCATTGGGCCGGCCGCCTACCATTTGCTGAGACATCACATGTATACCAGTGTATCACACAAGAGCCTTTTTCCCTTCGTTTTCTCCGCAAAAGTCGCAGAAGTGGGCCCTTCTCATACAGCTGATCATCGACGTAAACCCATTTCGTATAAACTGCCTATCCCGAGTTGATCCCGAGATAGCTTATTGAATCTTCCCTAGTATTTTTGCGTTTGGCGCAAGTTGATCAGCGCCACTTCGCGGCCTGAAGGTCTATTCCATCTTCGAATGCGTTCCATGCTTTTTGATATCAGGTGGATGATGTCAAATCCCTCCTTGCAGATTGATAGAGGATTTCCGAGAGTCTGGCGTAGTCAACCGTGGCATCTCTTCTAAACGAGTCCTTTGCAAATTATGAGCTCGACTCCCTGCTCCTGCTTCTCTCCCTCCTACTCCTCTTACCGCCGTTGATCCACTCCAGAAGCTCCCGCACTAAGTTACCCCACCACCTCCTAAGCTCATTACTAGATAATCATATCCACTAAGTTCGCGCATTTTGACGGACAACTCCTCACCGCACAGACAAAAAAATGTAATTATTTTATTGTTGGATAGTCTGACATCTAAAGTACAATGCCAGCAAGTTTTGCTTTTGAGACTCGACATACATCAGTGGGTTGGATTTTACTACAGAGTACTACGTAGTGCTCTGTAGTAGTCTGTAGTGTGCCGTAGTAAATTACGTTTTCCTGATGTATTGAGTCCAGCGGAGAATTACCATGCAGAACAATCCAAAATTTTTCCCTACTAGCACGCGTTTTACACCATTGCTCGGGATTTCAATTCGTGCGGTGTCAAATGTAACGCTTTGGGTAGGCATGCAGCCCCGGAGAAGTTTATTTTACCATTGGCTCATCATGTATCGCCACTATATCGCATTCCAGAATTTATTGTGGTCCTTTGGTTCTTGGAGGGAGCATCCTATGCACAAAGTATGTGCAAACACCAATCACTCGTCCAGAACTTGACGCTTCGATCGCGTTCAGCTGTCAGGATATGACAGACTAGTCTCACACCAAGTTGGGGTTAGGTCAGGGAGTACAAATAAAATTCTGAAACTTGTCTCAAGCTGCCACATAGTGCATGGATCAGATTCAAGCTGAAGTCTCACTGTTGACTCACAGGATCGAAATGGAATCCACGTCATCATGGATGATAACGAATCGGCGTGCACGCTTGGCAGACAGTCCTTGAAAACATGAGGGATGCAATGCGGTACGGTTAAAATTTCTTCCTTCAGCAACATCCGTCAGTTTTCAACAACCAACAGATCAGCATCATGATTACCGACAATATCTTCAGGGTCGACGACTGGTTTCAGAACAGGCGTAGGTAATGGTCCTTCAAGAAACTGTGAGTGTAAACTTCGACTGAACAGAAGTGGACTTCAAGACTCGGAAGTTCAAGTTGGTATCGAAGTGAATAATTATGCGGAGATTGATATTTTATCCCGAAGGGAGGCAAGACGGTACCATAGGGTTAGAATAAGGGCGATGTGTCGGCGCAAAGTCTCAAATGCTCTCTAATAGCGAACACATTAGAATCACATCTGCGCATATGAGTGTACGTTTCCGCTACCCTTACAGAATATGCTCTGATCGAGTGAAATATGATTCAATTGCAATAGCACTACTGGTAGTGGCGATATAGACGACGTAGAGGACAAGGTGGAGGAGGATTACGGAGAACCAAGGAAAGCATCCAGAATGCGAGTTCCATCGCGCGTGTCAATGAAACCAGAAGTTCAACAGGTATGTTTGCATCAGAGAGAGCGGGTGGGAGGAGATGCGACATAAAGACTTGAAGAAGGGGTGACTTGAAAGGCAGGAGAATGGTTCTCCTGTGGATACGGAGCGGTCACACCGTACCTTCTACGCCTGATATCATATCTCCATTTAGATTATGGCACACCAATCTGCACGACAGCAACATCGTGGTATACCGGAAGGTACTCTGGATGTCATTGATTAGCGGGAAATGAGTGCTGCTCCGCTCTTTATGCAGTGTCTTCACCAAGTTCGCAAGACACGGGGGACAAGTACACAGACTAAAGTTTCTTCCAGAGCATCGCCGCGGTAAATATGCGCGATTGAGGCCTATGACACCAGAAGGTGGTGGTATGCCACAGGCTCAAGACGTCCTTTTCGAATGTGATGTATGCGTCTTTGCACTCTAGAAGGACAGAGCGGGTGTAGTACGTATGGGAGACGATGGATTCGAAGGAGAACTTCTTTGAATGCATTGTCTCCCAGTAGTACCCACAGCAATGGAGCCTGTTATGAATTCTGCGGCGGCAGGCCTGCGTCAAGATCACAAGACCATTGGGTGTCGATCTTGCCTGCGAGATTGAGAGTTCGTTGTCCGTTCGTGAGATAATCGGATGTGATAAGAAGGGCGAAGTAGAGTCGGAGGGCAAAGGCTAGTGTAAGGATTACCAATCGTCTACCACCGGAACATGCCGACATACCTCTTTCCACTACCACATGCTACGCTTGCACCAAGTACTGCGCCGATACCCATTCTTCGCTACCTAATCACATTCTCTTTCATTCGTAAATGATCCTTCCGTTCAACTATTCACAATTTTACATTCCTCGCCGCGCCATTCTCATTCAATCTGTCAACATTTTTTTATTACTCTCGTTACTCTCTCAAGAATGCCGCCGCTCCCCGCCGCTATCCCTTTACTATCGTTAACAAGCCCAAACCATTCCAGGATGATCCGTCTTCATCCTACAATATAAGTAGCCCATGTACAGTCTTAATAGAGCGGAATAGAACAGTGGATTCCCCAAACAACATTCAGAAGTACTCAGTCTCTCTATCGTTTTCTTATCATCGTTATAACGCGCTTACTCTCATCAATTCGTATCGTTCTCGTATCAGACAACCTCCTTTGAAGCTAACTCCTTTTCTATTATCTTCTTTCAGCGGTCTATCTACCCCCTTCGCACTCGCAACGCCTTCTAGCTACGCACGTCGTAGCTAACTTACAAATTGGAGCCCACCTTCGGGTGATGTTTTATGGATCTGGAGCCCCCTTTCACCTACCCCCCCAACACCATCCTTCCTTAGCGCACCCCATCCTCTCTACCCACTCACTCTTGCTCACCACATTCCTTTAGTTCACCCGCGATATGCGCAACGTTGTTTTTCACCTCGCCGACATCGTTATCTTTTTTTTCGTTGTAAACACCACAATCTTTTCAGACTATCCCCGCCGCTATCTTGCCGCTTACAGTCGTACCTCCCATGTTCTCCGCAACATTCTACTTTCCCCGCTCCTAGTCATCGACTTCCACCGAGACCCGCCGACATTCATGAATCTATCGAGTAACCGTCGGAACTAGCCAATATCATACCGCAGCACGAGTCCATCATCATTTAGCCAGTCCATTGCAATACGCGTCCCGCCGTCATCTATCCACTTCGCCGTCATGGAGCCTATTTTCACCGTCAAAGAACCAGTTTTCCACAGAAGTTTTAACCAGAACCGAGTTTCCACAATGGGAAATTCCATCGCAGTAATCAAGTCTCCACAACCAAGAATCCAGTTTTGCCAAGTTTTACGCAGTAACCAACCAAAATCATTCTCTTTTTCATCTTCGACTCGCCTGACGGCTATTTGGATCGCTCGCTCGCACGCACACTAGCAACGGCTCTGCACTCGCACTCGCACTTAATGTGCTTTGGCTTATCTTCTTCATTTACTCGCTCATTTTCGCTTTCGGACATGTCATCAATACTCTCGGAAGGAATCAGGATAGTCTTCATTTTTGTTTAGGAGATCAACCGGGGACGGTTGATATTTCAAGTATGGAGGAGGTATAAGAACTCGTACTTCCCTGACGGCAGAATCGCTCCCTTTCTCTTACCCGAAAAGCCACCATTTTCCATTCATTCGCGCAACGTTCCTCCAGCCGCCCTTGTCACGTCCTAACGAAGCGCGCCACCATTCCACTATCAGTACCCTGCAGGATCCATTCCACTTCCATCCAAGTCCACTTCACGGCCATCCGCGTCCGCTTCGCTGTCTATCGAGTCCAACGCTTCACCATCTATCGAGTCCAGTCTACCACATCCATTTCACCGTTATCCAAGTTCACCGCCGTCAGAAACATTTTAAAGAATTCAGAATCATCGGCTTCGTCAAAGACTATGCTCTTTGAGAACGCCAACCC